>JASDQU010686407.1:55672-66257 GCA_032191745.1 Picea mariana
ATATTAGTTTTGTTCAAGACAAGAGTATAACTATACAAATATTAGTTTTGTTCAAGCCAAGAGTAGAACTATACAAATATTAGTTTTGTTCAAGACAAGAGTATAACTATACAAATATTAGTTTTGTTCAAGCCAAGAGTAGAACTATACAAATATTAGTTTTGTTTAATCCAAGTTGAAGAATAAGTTAGATATGGCGATGGTTAACAATAGTGCAACCCACATTTTTATGTAGGAAGTAGTGGTTGTTAAAATCAATGTGCAGTTGAAATTGTTGCAGTCTTTTTTCAAAGCAGTAAGATATATACACAGGTAGGGTGGTTGGCTTGGCTAAAGTAGTCAACTTATAGCTTGGAAACTAGAGTGGAACTACTAGTTTCAAAGTGGTACCCATGGATGAATTTGAAGTTTTTTATGTGCAAGAGCTTATGAGGATGTGATAGGTGGCACCAATCCCTCACCTTAACAATTTGTTAAGCTTTGATGACACAAAACTTCACATAATTCTGATGTTGAGGGGAAAATAGAGTACAAACACTAGGAGACTACCATGACTATGATTACAACAACCAATCATGCAATAGTTCAACCTTACAAAGAGGAAGTTTGAGGTTTTAAGACATCAAATAATATCTCGAGTGTAGGTTTTTGGTAACCTTTGGTGGATGAAGGCCCACACAAAAAACAATTTACTAGGTTTGAATCCATAGTAAATAACATTATGTCTACAATATCCAAAGTAGTGGATGTCTATTTAGAGAATCAAGATGGTCTAAACTTTCGTTGGATGGTTCATTTGACTTAAGCAGTTCTAGAAAAAATGATGTAGACTTTAAGGAAGTAATGGATTCCAATGTTAGTGTTTCTAGTGGCATTGGTGGCCACTTTCCATCCTTTTATCACTAAACAAATTCATAGGATGACTCACTACTAGCTTGGAAGCTGGTAGTGGAGCCAAATCACCCCACAAGGAATTAAGTGCCTAGTTTGGTGTAAGTTGGTAGGACTTAGCATATTTTAAACGCGAGATCAAGCACTTGATTCTATTAAAGAGAGAATCACATACAAAGAAGTGCATTAGATACTCCGAGTAGGAGTGTTTGATTCTACAACACATGATGATGTACTTTCATTGTTTTCGATGTAGAATTGGACTAGCTACCTAGATTGTTTGAAGGCATGAAGACAAAGGTGTACTAAGGCATGGGAAATTGGAGTTGAAGGTAAGTACAAGTGTGTGTGGCAATGTGAAGAAATTGAAGTGAGTTTAGCTGAAAATGGATGGTGAGTCTGTGTAGTATAGTAGTTAGTTGACAGAGACATGTAGAATTTACAAGTATGTTGTTTGGGAAACATTGAACATAAGTGGGGGAGGATGTAAGGATTTTTGTTTTCCCATAAATAACAAATGCACTTTCCATGTGTACTATCTTGATCAAGGTGAAGGAAAATGGGATGAGTCAGTTGTGACTTAGGAACTTAACATGGTGTAGCCACACACATTATAAGTTGCATTTCCATATGGGTGAGCTACTCACTAGAGTGAAACAAGTTGTGCATATGGTGCATAGCGATTTGTCTTAAGTTGCGATGAAAAAAGTTTCAGTGTCTTGGTGGAGAAAAGGGATGATAAATCTTAATGGAGAATACATCGTAATCAAAGATGGAAGACTTTGAATTTATAGGTTGGATAGGACTGCGACATGACAAGGTTGTAGGTAGCAAGTGAATCACTAGAAAGAACACCACAACAAGGAACACCTTAGTGGAAGTGTTTTGGGTTGCAACACTTGACATTCATAACTTAGTTGAGAAGATGGGTGTGGGAGATTCACCCACTAATGAGTGGTGTGGTAACAAATGAAGCATTGTGTTCAGTGCAATAGTGTCTTATGGAAGCATTCAAGGTGCGACAGAGTTTGCAGTGACAACGATCCAAGGAGGGAGAACACTAACAAGATCTTCAGGATAAATACTCCAATTTGAGGCCTACAAGAGGCAAAAATTGGTTTCTGTAAAGAAAGACTGCAATCATCATGTAGGTCCAAGTTTGCAAGCAGGACATATAGAAACACTTAATGACTACAACTATTTCCCCCCTGCTTTTGAAGGTGGGAATGTGGTCTACTATGTTGCTAATTCCCAAAATGTGGTGGGGGCACACAACTCCTCTCTACATGTAATTTCCTTCTTCTTGTCTAATCAATTGAGTTAAATAGGCTAATAAGGGCTTGGAAGTCTCAAATAGTTGTGTTAGTTGAATGACATCTAGTTCTTAGTCAACTTAGTAATGTATATTGGGGTTGTAAATATGATTTGAAAGGGAGCCTCTTTTATTATATCCTATCATAAGGCAGTATCTAGTGGAGTTCTTTTAATGTGGAAAGAAATTGGAAATGTCAACCAAATAATGTTTATGGCAGACAATTCAAGACATTAAGATATTACCCACATCCTAACAAATGGTCAGTAACTTTGTATTGTCAGAATCCATGCACCTACTAATCCTAGATACAAAGAAAGAGATGCATTCTAGGGTACAAATTAATATTGGAGAAGCTTTGGCTCGAGGAAATTTTAACAATACCTCCTATTCACGTGTTGTAAAAGGGTTTTCTAAGAATATTGAAAGAGGAATATCCACCTACAATTTCAACTTCATATGTGCATTGGAGAGTAAGCTACACCAATTGTTATTTGAACCTATATTTCAAGTATTTGTTCCTTAAGAATTAATGGAAATATCACATTTTTGTGAAGATAAAAATTGGATTAATCCTAGTGAATGTTTGCATATTATAAGGGGAAAGTGGGAAGATGTATTTACAATACAACCATATTTGGGTGGTGAATCTTTTATGTGGTGTATTATTTACAATACAAGTACTACAGTCCTTGGCTAAGGTTTCAAAAGTTTTGATTGTAAGGGGCCAATTGTTGTTGCTACACATTTCCGTATATTTTGACTTATTTGTTGGTTCATTTATCCACTTATTTTCCCTAAAGAATAACTTTGTCATCAAATACTATACCATAGAAACTAGTGGTGGTTGACAAGTTTCAACGACTTTTTATTTTAATTTGAGTAGGATTCCAATGTATCTTGATGGGAGACGCACATTGCTATGTGATATGAATCGATTTGATTGGATTGTACTCATATAATTCATCCCACTTGACCTCCTTGTACGGTGCATTCTTTTATCCACTTGCCCCGAATATAATTGAAAGGCCATTCACTTATTCATAGTGTCCAACATCATCACCAACGTCATACTTTGGGGGCACTTGAAGATTCATGTGAAACCATTGAAACAATAAAAACAACCATATACATGGCTTCTCAAGGTATTTTTTAAATGGGCGATTGGAAATGTTGAAGTAATTTAAGGAAGGTTTACATAGTAATTAAAATTATTTTAAATAATTGGTTAATCATATTGATGATGACCTTCTATCATGATTTTATGATTGGAAATGTGCTTATATGTTTTGAAAAGAGAGGGAGTAAATCCTCATAAATTTAAGGACATGAAACATATATAAATTTTTAGAAAGTCTAATTGATATATGTATTTATGAAGAAAAAAACCTAAGAGTAAGTGTTTGTAGTAAATAATGAAGGATACAAGGAATGTTTACCATAGACTTTCTTTTAAGCATCTATAAAATCATGGTATGACATCACAACAACCACTTTGATGTCATATCCTAATCAGAATCAAATATGTTAGTTTCATGAAGTCACTTCATTCCCCATAGAGGGGCATTAGGTACAATTGTCATATTTGAGAAGGAAAACCCAATATCAATGGCCTCTACTCCATCCAAGAATGAAATGGAAAATTTTGGAGGTGTACCCAAAGTGTCATTTTAATAATTGACATAGAGTTAGGATAAAAATTTGGAAATCAATGAGATATAAAAATCCCCACTCTAAGGAGATATTAGATGATTTTATTGGTTTGAGGAAGGTTGTGTATTTCTATTGTGTGTATTTTTAGAGAAGCTTGGAGTATTTAGGACCTTATCCAGACAAATTGAAAGAGAGTCAATCCTTGAAACAAGGGTTTTTGAAGAAGGGATTGGTGATAAAAATCCAAGGACAATGTTTAGGATAATTCTCCAGCATAAGGGTACTA
Organism: Picea mariana; assembly: GCA_032191745.1. Lineage (NCBI taxonomy): Eukaryota > Viridiplantae > Streptophyta > Pinopsida > Pinales > Pinaceae > Picea > Picea mariana. The sequence goes on from JASDQU010686407.1 coordinate 59,815, forward strand.
GAATGGCCAATCCCCCTTCTCCAACATTTGAACCCTATTGATACTATTAAAAGTTGTTTTAAGGTCATTGGTAACAAGAATTAGAGTTTTGCATGTGTATAGAACCCGTAAACCCCACAAAGGAGCCCGCATTTAATTCACATTTATTATTTTTTACAATTTTTGGAAGACACCCATGCCTTTCTTAAAGGAAACATGTAGGTACTTTGAAACAAAATTAGGATTTATGGTTTACACGATGAATTGATGATGGAAGAAAGTGGGTGTGTCAGTCAAATTTGAGCCCATAAACCCTCCCATATTGTTAAGGCATGCAAATAGTCTATCCATGACAAATGTCAGTGCATACAGAAACAGTTTGAAAAAATTTCAATGTTGGCCCCATTCACAGGTCATTGTTGCTCGTGTCTAGTCCTAATAAAATTTATGTTCCTTGTTCCTTGTACCGTGTTCCTCGTTCCTTGTTCCTTGTTCCTTGTTCCTTGTTCCTCATTCCTTGACTATGGTGTAGTCCCCAAGATTCATTATTTTTGTACAAAACATACTAATGGCATAAAATGTCCCACACAAAGACCAAATATCTGCTACATAAGTCTTTTGTCTTTTTTCAAGTACTATGTAATGAATTTCAATTATAAGAAGATTCAAATAGGACATAAGAACCTTATGTTCTTTCCTTAACCATGGGTGACATAACACTATCATTCAATAGTCAAATTGTTACATTTCATTATCATGCATCATGTGTACTGAGGGATTGAGACACCACAAAGGAAACATACAAAGAATATTTGTCTTATGAACAAGATATGGTACTATCCATTTTGAGGTTTGGAATAGAGATTGTTCATATAGAATACACTACATTGCACCATATTATAAGCCCTACACTCCTTGAAAACCATGTAACACCATTCAAAGACCCATTTTTGCGATGAATTAGCTATACTATCGACGAACTTTTTTCGTCGATAGTATAGCTAATTCGTCACAAGATTATTTACATTTGTCTCTCTTGCGACAATATCAAATGATGCTTGGATTCATTTCATATTTTTTTTATCAACTTGAAATTAAAATTTGATACTTTGCAAGCTAGTTGGACCTTGAGTCAAATACAAATATGAAATTTGGAATCATCAACATATCTACTAGAACATATGAAAAATAGGGTTTATGGTTTACATGATGATATGATGATGGAAGACAATGGGTGTGTGAGTGAAATTTGAGTCCAGAAACCCTCCCATATCATTAAGGCATGTGAATAGTCTATCCATGTCAAATTTCAATGCATACAGAAACAGTTTGAAAAAATTTCAATGTTGGCCCCATTCACATGTCATTGTTGCCCGTCTCTAGTATTTTTATGGTGTTGATTAAGAAATAAATGAAAAAGAGGGATTTTTCATCACAAAAATGACACATATACATTGTACATACATTAATGTAGAACCTGAAAGAAAAATGAAGAAATACTGATGTAAAATTAATACTTGCGTCAACCAAATTGTGTACTTTGAAAGAAAATTAGGGTTTATGGTTTACATGATGAATTGATGATGGAAAAAAGTGGGTGTGTGAGTCAAATTTGATTCCATAAACTCTCCCATATAGTTAATTCATGTGAATAGTCTATCCATGACAAATTTTAGTGCATACAGAAACTGTTTGAAAAAATTTCAATGTTGGCCCCATTCAAAGGTCACTGTTGTTGTTGTCTAGTCCTAGTTCAATTTTTTTTCCTTGTTCCTTGTTCCTCGTTCCTTGTTTCTTGTTCCTTGTTCCTTGTTCCTTGTTCCTCATTCCTTGACCATGTTGTAGTCCCCAAGATCCATTATTTTTGTGCAAAATATACTAATGGCATAAAATTTCCCACACAAAGACCAAATATCCGCTACATGAGTCTTTTGTCTTTTTTCAAGGACTATGTAACTAATCTCAATTCTAAGAAGATTCAAATAGGACCTAAGAACCTTATGTTCTTTCCTTAACCATTGTTGACATAACACTATCATTCAATAGTCAAATTATTACATTTCATTGTCATGAGTTACATTTCATTGTTACCTTATTTTTATGGTGTTGATCAAGCAATCAATGAAAAAGAGGGATTTTTCATAACAACTATGACACAGATACATAGTATATACATTAATGTAGAATCTAAAAGAAAAATGAAGAAGTACTGAGGAAAACTTAAATCTTGTGTTAACCAAATTGTATACTTTGAAAGAAAATTAGGGTTTATGGTTTACATGATGAATTGATGATGGAATAAAGTGGGTGTGTGAGTGAAATTTGAGTCCATAAACCCTCCCATATCATTAAGGCATGCGAATAGTCTATCCATGTCAAATTTCAGTGTATACAGAAATAGTTTGAAAAAAATTCAAAGTTGGCCCCATTCACAGTTCACCGTTGTCGGTGTCTAGTCCAAGTACAATTTATGTTCCTTGTTCCTTGTCAAATCCATTCGGCATTACACACGTCCCCGCATCTAGTATAGCAAGGGAGTATTTTTATGGCGTTGATTAAGAAATCAGCGAAAAAGAGGTATTTTTTATCACAATTATGACACAAATACATTGTATATACATTAATGTAGAACCTGAAAGAAAAATGAATAAAGATTGATGAAAACTTAAAACTTGCGTCAACCAAATTGTGTACTTTGAAAGAAAATTAGGGTTTATGGTTTACATGATGAATTGTTGATGGAATAAACTGGGTGTGTGAGTTAAATTTGAGTCCAGAAACCCTCCCATATAGTTAAGGCATGTGAATAGTCTATCCATGACAAATTTCAGTGCATACAGAAACTGTTTGAAAAAATTTCAACGTTGGCCCCATTCACAGGTCATTGTTGTCGATGTCTAGTCCTAGTTCAATTTTCATTCCTTGTTCCTTATTCCTTGTTCCTTGTTCCTTGTTCCTCGTTCCTTGTTCCTTGTTCCTTGATCCTTTTTCCTCGTTCCTTGACCATGGTGTAGTCCCCAAGATCCATTATTTTTGTACAAAACATACTAGTGGCATAAAATTTTCCACACAAAGACCAAATATCCGCTACATAAGTCTTTTGTATTTTTTCAAGGACTATGTAATGAATCTCAATTCTAAGAAGATTTGAATAGGACCTAAGAACCTTATGTTATTTCCTTAACCATGGGTGACATAACATTATCATTCAATAGTCAAATTGTTACATTTCATTGTCATGCATCATGTGTACTAAGGGATTGATCAGTGACCACAAAGGAATCATACAAAGAATATGTGTCTTATGAACAAAATATGGTACTATCCATTTTGAGGTTTGGCATAGAAATTGTTCTTATAGACTACACTACATTGCACCATATAATCCATACACTCCTTGCAAACCATGTAACACCATTCAAATTAGACACATTCTTGCGACGAATTAGATATACTATTGACGCACTTTTTTCGTCGATAGTATAGCTAATTCATCGCAAGATTATTTACATTCATCTCTCTTGCGACGATACCAAATGATGCTTGGATTTATTTCATATTTGGTTTATCAACTTGAAATTAAAAATTGATACTTTAGAAGCTAGTTGGACCTTGAGTCAAATACAAATATGAAATTTGGAATCATTAACATATCTACTAGAACATATGAAAAATAGGGTTTATGGTTTACATGATGATATGATGATGGAAGAAAGTGGGTCTGTGATTGAAATTTGAGTCCAAAAACCCTCACATATCGTTAAGGCATGTGAATAGTCTATCCATGTCAAATTTCAATGCATATAGAAACAGTTTGAAAAACTTTCAACATTGGCCCCATTCACAGGTCATTGTTGTCGGTGTCTAGTCCTCATACAATTTTCGTTCCTTGTTCCTTGTAAAATTCGTTCAACATTACACACGTCCCTGCATCTAGTACTGCAAGGGAGTATTTTAATGGCATTGATTAAGAAATCAGCGAAAAAGAGGGGTTTTTCATCAAAACTATGACACTAATACATTGTATATACATTAATGTAGAACCTGAAAGAAAAATGAAGAAAGATTGATGCAAACTTAAAACTTGCATCAACCAAATTGTGTACTTTGAAAGAAAATTAGGGTTTATGGTTTACATGATGAATTGATGATGGAAGAAAGTGGGTGTGTGAGTCAAATTTGAGTCTAGAAACCCTCCCATATCGTTAACGCATGTGAATAATCTATCCATGTCAAATTTCAGTGCATACAAAAACAGTTTGAAAAAATTTCAAGGTTGGCCCCATTCATAAGTCATTGTTCCTGGTGTCTATTCCACGTACAATTTTTGTTCCTTGTTCCTTGTAAAATTCATTCGACATTACACACATTCTCGCATCTAGTACTGCAAGGGAGTATTTTTATGGAATTGATTAAGCAATCAACGAAAAAGAGGAATTTTTCATCACAACTATGACACAGATACATTGTATATACATTAATGTAGAAACTGAAACAAAAATGAAGAAAGACTGATGCAAACTTAAAACTTGCGTCAACCAAATTGTGTACTTTGAAATAAAATTAGGGTTTATGGTTTACATGATGAGTTGATGATGGAAGAAAATGGGTGTGTGAGTCAAATTTGAGTCCAAAAACCCTCATGTATCATTAAGGCATGTGAATATTCTATCCATGACAAATTTCAGTGCATACAGAAACAGTTTGAAAAAATTTCAACGTTGGCCCCAATCACAAGTCACTGTTGTCGGTGTCTAGTCCTAGTTCAATTTTCGTTCCTTGTTCCTTGTTCCTCGTTCCTTGACCATGTTGTAGTCCCCAATATCCATTATTTTTGTACAAAACATACTAATGGCATAAAATGTCCCACACAAAGACCAAATATCCGCTACATAAGTCTTTTGTCTTTTTTCAAGGACTATGTAATGAATCTCAATTCTAAGAAGATTCAAATAGGACCTAAGAACCTTATGTTCTTTAATTAACCATGGTGACATAACACTATCATTCAATAGTCAAATTGTTACATTTCATTGCCATGCATCATGTGTATTGAGGGCTTGAGCCACCACAAAGAAAACATACAAAGAATATTTGTCTTATGAACAAGATATGGTACTATCCATTTTGAGGTTTGAAATAGAGATTGTTCTTATATACTACACTACATTTCACCATATAATCCCTACACTCCTTGCAAACCATGTAACACCATTCAAATTAGACACATTATTGCAATGAATTAGCTATACTATTGACGAACTTTTTTCGTCGATAGTATAGCTAATTCGTCGCAAGATTATTTACATTTGTCTCTCTTGCAACTATACCAAATGATGCTTGGATTCATTTCATATTTGGTTTATCAACTTGAAATCAAAATTTGATACTTTGCAAGATAGTTGGACCTTGATTCAAATACAAATATAAAATTTGGAATCATTAACATATCTACTAGAACATATGAAAAATAGGGTTTATGGTTTACATGATGATATGATGATGGAAGAAAGTTGGTGTGTGAGTGAAATTTGAGTCCAGAAACCCTCCCATATCGTTAAGTCATGCAAATAGTATATCCATGTCAAATTTCAATGCATACAGAAACAGTTTGAAAACATTTCAATGTTGGCCCCATTCACATGTCATTGTTGCCTACCTCTAGTATTTTTATGATGTTGATTAAGAAATCAAGGAAAAAGAGGGATTTTTCATCACAACTATGACACAGATACATTCTATATACATTAATGTAGAACCTGAAATAAAAATGAAGAAAGACTGTCTAAAACTTAAAACTTGTATCAACCAAATTGTGTACTTTGAAAGAAAGTGAGGGTTTATGGTTTACATGATGAATTGATGATGGAAGAAAGTGGGTGTGTGAGTCAAATTGGATTCCAAAAACCCTCCCATATCATTAAGGCATACGAATAGTCTATCCATGTCAAATTTTAGTGCATACAGAAACAGTTTGAAAAAATTTCAATGTTGGCCCCATTCACAGGTCATTGTTGCCAGTGTCTAGTCCTCGTACAATTTGTGTTCCTTGTTCCTTGTAAAATTCATTCAAAATTACACACATCCCCACATATAGTACTATAAAGGAATATTTTTATGGCGTTGATTAAGAAATCGGCGAAAAAGAGGGATTTTTCATCACAACTATGACACGGATACATTGTATCTACATTAATGTAGAACCTGAAGTAAAAATGAAGAAAGACTGATGCAAACTTAAAACTTGCGTCAACCAAATTGTGTACTTTGAAAGAAAATTAGGGTTTCAACAAAAATTCTATAGAAATGACAAACCCGTTCATCGAAACTTCCTTGATGCAATACTATGACAACAATATTAATGAAATATTATATGATCAAGATGGTATAAAAATGAAAGAGCTTCTCTTGGTTTCAAGAATAATTTATCCTCTACTGAACAAGGCCAACCACGCGAAGGTGGA
>JASDQU010686410.1:0-14672 GCA_032191745.1 Picea mariana
ACATGTTTTTTCACCAATATCATCACCCCATGCGTAATGTAACTTGATATGCAATTGTGATTTGGAAATTGTTTGTTTTGCATGCATAATGCCATGTATGTTTCCTACAAGCACATAATATCGGATTGCATTGTATCATAGTCATTGAGTATTTCATCCATGTGTGCATGTAAGCTGCGTTTGTTAAGCCAGAGAATTGATACAAATGACTTTGTTTGTATGGATTGGTAATCATACTGTAATTGCCGTTTTGCAGTGGTCCTGAGGTGATCCATTTCAATATCAACTATTTGTTTGAATTTGAAGTTATCTTTTGTAAGAGTACTTAGTAAATGCAAGGAGTCTATGCTTCTGACATGGGACAATGTAGTGTATACAAGTCCATGTATATGAATTCCAACACGCTGAAATGCAACATTATCAAGTGTTAGTCCTTGAGATATGTGGACTGTACGTGCACATGCAAGTTTAATTGGAAACTGTTTTCGAATCTTTAGTCGACCTGTCTTTGCTGATGTCGATACTGGCTTTGATATTCGCAAAATAGGTGTCCAATCGCTTGCAGTGTTTGAATTATATAGATAATCCAACTTGCTTGCTTCTCTCTTGCTTATATGCGGTTCATGGAACTTAATCCAAAGGACATCAAGTTTTTCTTTTTTCGTATAGCTTTTGAGTATTCCATCTGCACCATTGACCAAACCATCCTGTGAATCATAGTTGCAGGTATATATTTCAACCAACATTTCTAATTTCAGGACAAGCTGCAAAGGTAAAGTAGCTATATGTTCATGACGTGGCACATTTCCAGGGTTGTCTTCTTCTAGGTCAATTGAATTGATGATGATATCATCGCCAGGCATGAGCGATAGCATGTTCCTGTTATGCATTGCAACATCCTTATTTCTGTAGAACTAGTAAGGGAACGTTGGGTCTGTTGGTGTAGGTCGCAAGCACCTCGAATTAATATATGTATAAGTCATCATATGTTTGGTTGTTTTTCTGCATTCTATTCAGAATTGCAATAAATGTTTCATCTGTCTAGCGCATTGTAGTATGCAATTCAAATCATTTAATATTGTCTCTCCAGAAGTCATGCATCACTGTTTGCATGTTAACCGTGGGTTGTTCAAATATCAAAGAATCTTGGATCGGCTATGCTTGGTAAAGATACCAACAAAATATCATGTCAATGTTTCCAAAGTATTTCGTGTGCACATGTTTTATGCTTCTTAGTCGGTTGTTAATAGAATACAAGAAGCGAATCCAATCAAAGATGCTTCATCTATAAAGACAAGTTGGAGTTCATCATAAATCTTAGATAATGTATCTAACATTTCCTTGCTAAGTGGAAGAAACTATGAATTGTTAAAAGGCATTAAAAATGCAGAGTGGACTGTTGTTCCACCTGCATTATATACAACTTTTCCTGTGTATGCAACTATTAGGCCCTTTGGTTTCATAGGATCAGAGGAATTGTTTGAATCATAGATTCCTATAAGCATTTAGAACAGTACTTTCGCTGCGGATGTGTTGCATGTTCCTGCTCCGCCTGTAAGGAACAAGTGCACATGAGTGTCCATGTTCAAGCATTTTTTAAGCGCAATGTCCTTTAGAATTGTTTGTTGTTCTCGATTCAACAGATGTCTTATTCTGTGGTATTCATTATTTTCAATAAGGAAAGGATGTTTTGTGACTTGAAAACCAAGATTGATACGTTTTTCACTGCCACTTGCTCGAGGATGAGGCAAATTCACTTGCAGGTCATAAGACTCGTAGGGAGTTCTGGTTGTTTTTCAATTTGTGAATGTCTCATCAAGATTGTCAGTGTTTTCTAGCTGATTAACTGCAATTTCTAGATCACTCCATGTTGGATTAACATTGTAAGTAAATCTAGCTTCATTGATTTTCACTATAGTCTCAGAGGAAAAACATGCAACTTCCCATCTAGAGAAGTTATGTTTTAATGTGTCTTCGTTTTCATCGAACATAACGTATAGCGACAATTTTTCTCTACAATAGTTTTCATAGTTAGAATGTTTATTGTATTTGACAAACCGTATCGCAGAGGGTTTTTTCTTTTTGATATGGGCGCACCATTTTTTTTGTAATGCGATACGAATTCTGCTAAGCAGATATGCCTAATAGGATATCAACGCTGGAGGTAATAATCAATAATAGAGCAACACAACACGTCTTCTGAACTGTTAGGCTCTTGTTTTAGCAAAACCAGTGGTTTAAGCATAAATGTGCGTTTATCAAGTGGAGATGTGTTTATGAAGACATATTTTCTTGAACTACAATTGAGGGGCAGGGAAAGTGGAATGTGGACTGCTTGTTGAGAAAGCATTTGTTGAAGATTAAGCAATGTATTGCCAAGCGTACGTATCATTTGTATGGCATCAATATGACTTCTTTTATGTTCTTTGTGTATTATTCTGAATGCACTTGTCATAGATTTGTCAACCTTTGTCATATACGAGGTACAGTACGACGCTGCAACATACGCATTGAGGACGTACTGTGCATCTGTGTTTGCATTCTACATAACTGACATGTCCTTGGAGAAACTTTTGTTCCAAATATGGGAAAGTTTTCGTTTAAGGAAAAGTGTTGGTTGTTCAAGCGTACATTGTATGACTTGGATGTACTCATCTTCTGATAGATTTAGCTTTGTCAAGAAGTCATCGAAGCTCATCAACTCGTCAAAATATCCTTGTTCTAGAAATGCAAAAAAGGATTTAGATTTCTTAGCAACAACATTTCCCTCTAAACTAAGTGGCTCTATGATTCTTGTTGCTCTCATTGGCGGCATGGGAAAGTTGTATCTACAATGTGAGTTTTTTTGTTTTTTACAACTTCTTGTATGATAATGTCTATGAACTTTGGCAAGTTCTGGATCCAAATGATCTGTGTTGCATGTTATGTATTTGTCCACAAATTGTTCAATCTGTGAATTGTTGTCAGCTCCATAGACTGGTGCACCCTCTATCCAGAACAATGCGTGGTCATGTTCATTCCCCCTATTCTGGAATTCAATCACAAAAAAGTAGTCCGATATTTTTCCAAAAAACGTTTCATCATGGCATATCAATTGTCTCAAAGCATTTATTCTATGTCTATAGTAGTGAGTACATGTCACTGGGTCTTTTCTTATGAGGCAGTCAATGTCATTATTTTCTACTGTATTGGCTTGTTTTTTACGTTTCTTGTTCCTATGCAAGTCAGATACAGTAGCCACCAATGGATCCCAGCAATGCTTTGCACTTGTAAACGTGATGAAAAAGTTGGCAGGACCAATTTCCGGATCATTGCAAAAATAGTTTTCTTGTTTTGTTGCAAATAGTCAGGAGAGATGCGAATGTTTTTGAAATCTATGTATCCAATATCAGATTTCAGAATTTTTTCTAGGTTTACTTTGTACTTGACATCCTTGACCAACAACTTTCTTCCTTGTAACTGGCCTTTTCTTATTTGGACCCACATGCAAGACAAAACTTTCTCTATTATTATGCACATTGTTTTGAAAAACAAATTTGTTATGTGACATGAGAAGTCACCGCTTGAATGTAGCAGCTCCCATCGAACTATTTTATGATAACTGAATCATTCTGTAATGTCAGTGGCACGTGGATATCCATAGAAGAGTGTCAGGAAGCTCATTTCCTCAACAAATCTGTCCTTGAATATTCCAAGTGGACGTTGCCCCTCAACAGATGCAATTTCGACAATCTTGTCTTGCAAGTCACGAATGCACTGTGAATCAGTGAATCCATGCACCGATGTCTCAACAGGTGTTTCATTCTCTGATTCATCACTTGTATCAAATTCACTATCATTTTCGAGAGTCTCTGCAGAGTTGTCATCCTCTTCTCCAAGAACACTGTTCAAGTTCTCATTTATACAAATGTTCTGTGCTTTGTACAGGGCCCTGGAACATAATTCCTTTAATGCTTTCATAACAACATGCACATGCACTTTGCCTGTTTGATACACATTTTTGTATTGCAAGTGTCTTTTGAGAGCCACAACAATTGTCAGTGTATCGCTAATGAATTGTGGCAAGGATTTTTGCACAACATCTAGCTGAACATGCACATTAATAATTGACCCTGTTAAGCCCATCTGGGGTCGTTTATAGCCTCAGGGCCTGATTTGTGCAAATTCAATTCGCAGAGACACAAGTCTCTCTTCAAGTTCCGTAAGTGCACTTACATCTGGTAGTGGTGTATTACATCTTATTTGGTCAGGGGTTGCAAATTGTGGCAATTTTCCATTTTCAAGCGACCGTTTGCATGGAAGACAAATTTTGCCACTAGAAAATGTTTTATCATGTGTTGTCAAGCGGATGTATTCTTCTTCCAAATCAGGCATGAAAGACTTACCATTTTTTGCGAAATTCAATTGATCACAAATTGCACATGAAATAGAAGGAGTATCTTTGATTTGTTTCATGTAGGTCTGTCTTGCATCTTTCTTTTGCAGGGAAGTATGGGTAGAAAGTGTTTGCCGGTATTCATTGGTAGTAGTGCACGGTGTTGCTTCTAGCATAGAAAATGTGATTTTTTCCTCAGGGACAATTGCATGACCATTGTGGGATATGCGACCGTAGCTGTCTCTGTTGTGTTGTGCACGAACAAATTTTTTTAGATTGTGATATGTCAGTTTATCTCTAAAAGGAAGCGTAGCAATGTATTTTTTTCCCTCGCGCATGACCTTTTTCAAGTTGTGGTAACTTAGTCTATGTTTCTTGTTCAAGGGTAGGATGACTTGATGGAAGTTGGGAGGAATTTCACTCTGAATAAATAGCATGCAACGCTTATGCACATTCGATGTGGTTTGGCTAGCATTGACACTGGACACTGGAACGCTAATATTTCCTATACCACCAATGTTTTTTTCTCTCTTACGTATGAAATTTTTCAGGTTGTAATAACTTAGTCTACGTTTTTTGTTTAAGCCTTGTATGGCCTCATCACAATTGGGACGAAATCCACGCATGACCTTTTTCAATTTGTGATAACTTAGCCTACGTTTTTTGTTTAAGCTTTGTATGGCCTTATCGCAACTGGGAGGAGTTTCATTCTCATTAAACAACATTCCACGCGTATGCAGATTCGATGCGATTTGGGTTGCATGGACATTGAACCTTGAACCGGTGATATGTCCAAGCAAAGGTTGATAATGGATATGTGTCGTATCTGTTTTCAATGAGAGGATGTCAATTGTTCGATCGTAATTTGAATCAATAGACCAGGAATGGACATTGCCATATGGCAGGGCCGACCAGACCTGGATATTTACTCTGAATATGATAGATAGCCATTGCAAACAGAATCTACAACCCTCCACATTTCCTTTTTCATATGGCATCGCCATGTTTACAAGGTGTTCTTTCCAACTTGCAATTGCCGACATATTTTCTAGGAGATATGCCGAAAGGTGTTGATGCAAGCAACTAAAATCATGTTGGCTGCCGCCTATAATTGCATTGCAAAAGGACTGTACAGTGTAAAGCTGCAACGACTACACATCGAACTCCGTTGCTACCAAACAACAAATTGCATTGAAAAAACTATCTCCACAACTAGATACAACAGTTGTCGCTAGCTGCAAACCATGGGACTCTGTGCGATGCATAATCTGTTTCCACTGCGATTCAAGGTCTTTGCAAATGAGGGACAAGTAAATATGAGGTCCTCCAAGATTGCACATGGACATTTTTCTGTACAGTAGTGGTTCATAATGACCACTGGCATCATTGACATCATGGAACAAGATACAATATGGATTGTTAGATGCAATTTTGTTGAATAGTAGATATCTTGTTTTTCTTGTCAATGACCATATTCCAATTGATATATTGAGCCAATTAGACAACCACCGTATACAAAAATGTATCTCCCCAAATTCCCCTCTCATGCGCAGGTAGAATTGGAGATGTAGACAACCACACCTTTGAAAAATACGTAGCAACATCATGTATTTCATGCAACTGCCGAAGAAAATCAGATTCCAGTTCATATTCATATGACTCCAATGCCTCAACATCACCATTTTTTAAACAACCCAAGAAATAATCTATCAATCCATTGCGCAGGTCGGTTGAGGAATAACGAAAATGTAGTAGAACCTGAAATGCATCGAAAAGGAAATCCCCTACAGTATACGAGAATGCATCCAATCTAAAAAGCCCATTGCTATGCAACATCTAGGCAATGCTGTCATGTATAATGGAGTGTGTATCTATTTCATTCGAATCAACATCTATTACTTGTTTCATCTTTTGAACTGTGATTTTGAAGTTGTTTCTTAGCTACTTTCAGTTTATATGAAAACAAAGAGAAGGGGGAAAAAAGAATAAAACGAAAAAAAAATAAAAATAGAAAATACAAGCGCGGAACTGTGTACCAATCTTGGTATGTATCCTTCAACCTTCTTCTTGTCAAATTCAATCCCCCCTAGTCGCCACAACAGATGACAAGAAAACAAACCTACACTGATAAGTGAACCAAACATAAGAAACAACGCAAATAAATAAGACTATAAATTTGCTGAGCACAAAGACCGATTTCAACCTATTCATGGTGTGCATCCTACAAGCTTCTTAGAGGCATAAAGAGTTATGCAAAATAGAAAGGACAGGACACAAGCAACAGGTGGACGCAATTTTTTGACCCAGAGAATAAAAGCATTTCCTGCCTCTACACCCCGGTGGATGGTTCCCCTTGTGATAGCTCCGAATTCATTTTCTAAACCCCTTTGCATTGCAATTTTTGAAATGGATATGGCACAATATGCAAGACGGGGTAGTCGGCATATGAAGATGCATGGTTTCCAGGAATAGAAAATAAGAGCACACAAAAAGATGTTCTGCAACAAAATTTCGAGGCAGGGACTCCTACCCTTGAAAAATCTTTCTTGCAAGGTGCAAAATGCCAAGAAAAAAAAATGAATAGAAATGAAACGATGGCATGGAAACTTACTCGTCAATGAGGGATGACAAGAGCACAACCACAAAACTTGCAAACCACAAAAACATGTTCAACATATTGCAAAGTTGAAGAACAACAAACCAATGAAGAAGCAACTATAACTGCAGGACCTCGACTTTGCAAAGTTGAATCAAACAAGAACAAGAAACATGGAACAAACCAATGAAAAAGCATCAACCACTGAAACAGTGATGTCGCTGGGGAACAATTTTGCACAATTTCACTGCCAACAACACCATACAAAAACATGGAATGAAACTGTACAATAAACATTCAAGGCTGCGAGACCTGTTAGGTAAACACTTAAGACTGTCATAACCGTCGAAGGGTGTCGTCCTGTGAAAACATTTAAGAAAGCCTACATCGTGGCAGACCTGTTTACGTACGCAACAATGACAAAGACTCTCGAAGAACACAAGAATAAAAAAAAAATCACACATAGTAATATGCTAGAGAATGTATTCGAAGAACAAACTTTGGATATGCTATCATATCAAGCATTGGGATAAATTTAGCTAGTAGAAAATGCAAAGACAAACATTCGAACTAATGCTAGCATTAATCCACCTTCAAGCAATACATAGGAAAAATATATGATTCAAAAATACTGTATACGATCAAAAAGTTTAGATATGTTAACATATAAAACATTGGGAATAGCAAAGCCAACAATAAGACCTCCAATCTGTTATCCAATCAGATCATTACATATATGGTACTTTTTATTATATAAAAAACAATTTTTTTAGTTCCCTAGCTCCAACAATACATATTATGCAAATATTTCTGATCAAAGCACAAACTAATATGAAGTCAACGAATTATCGATTGCTATAGTCCCTTTATGCCTATGATAGGGACTAATAAGAAATTTTGTACTGTCAATTACTTTTTATATATCTATTTCTCACTCTCTATATTATAAAGTTGATATAAAATTATTTTACTTAAGGTGAGTATTGAAATATTTTATTTATGGTTGATATTGAAATATTTTTTTGGTTATTCGTATTTTTTTAAAATATCACATGTCAATTCAATATTGAACATAGAAGAAATTACACATCTCCCTTGCTAAGTTGTATAAAACTCCTTTGTTTCATTAATTATTTCGTACACTTTATTTCGGCACTTATATACTGTGAAACTTCGGGACGAAGTTTAAACCAAGAGGGGGTGTATGTAACATCCCGCTCTTGCGCGCACTGAGCGAACTTATTCTTTGAGGACACTTGCTTGCGAGTGATCCAGGTTATTATACTATTGGTCGTTTTGAATATGATTACGAGATATTATGGATTTGATGATATGTTATTTTTTTGTATTTACATAGACAAGTGCTATTGACTGGGTTCTCCTGAGTGTGTAGGACTTTGGACATTGAGGATGCAGAGGCATCGATGAAACCCTTGGACTCCGTATCAAGTCAGGGTGTGGGCTGTTAGGGTTTGAATGTGGTTGATATGACACATGTACAAATGATTAGATGTTATGATGATTGATTATTATTGCTAACATGATTTGTTGATGGATGCAGGCTGACGATAGCATGCCGACCAAACTCACACATGGAGTAGAGGGGTCACGCACGAGAACTAAAGACATTTAAGGAGGTGTGGCAGCAACCCTGCCACAGCCTACTAACACTCCTGCAATGGATCGAACTGTAGGTTAACGATTACCTAGTTCGAGAAGACCCAAGATGCCGCGAGGGCAGACCGTGACAATCACTCACAATGATTATAAGGGGCGCACAATAAGACAGGGGCCTTGTTCCTTAGAGGCCCTTAGTCTCCCACAAGATCACCTGGCGAAGTATTGACTCCAGGGGTTTGACGTCTACCAAATTCAGTCAAGAGGTGAGTGACACTCTTGGAGCACATAGTACATCTTGAAGGGAACGTTGCACAAGGACAATGGAAAGAGGCGAGTGGCACCCTTGGAGCACGTAGTGCATCTTGAAGGGCACATTGCGATTTTAACTGGTAAGTGAATAAACCTAGTTGGCCTTAAAATGAATGATGTGATAACTAAAGTTTAATGACTAATTTTTCCCTTAAGAACTGTCGCCAAGCCTAGTGAATTGAAAACCTAGGTCTGAGTAGAACCTTAGAATAAAAAAAACAACAACTTCTTAGACGTATAACCGGATTAAAGTGGAAATTTTAATTCCCTAAGGTTCTTTTTATAAAATTTTAATTCACTAAGGTTCTTTGTATAAAATTTTGATTCACTAAGGTTATTTTATACAATTTTAATTCACTAAGATTCTTTTTATAAAATTTCAATTCACTAACGGTTCTTTTATAACTAATGAGATAGATTCAAACTTTAATTATTAAAGTACAAAAAATAAAATTATAATGGAGGATTAAATTCATAGAAAGAGTAAATGGTAGTTTATCTAAACTACTAATTCTGAACTTAGTTATAAAAATGGGAAACTTAAAAGAAAATGAAACTTAAAGAAAAAGTGAAACTTAAAAAAAGGGGAAACTTAAAGAAAAAACCGAATGTCTAACTTAGTAAGGAATCTAGCTTTTGGAACTTTCTATTTATGAACTCAACTAGGAATTACGTAATGCATAAGTCATTTAAGAATGGTAAGGGAATATTGGGACACCGAGGAGCGTTTTTAAGAATGCTTTTGGTGGGTGAGGGAAATAGGAGTATTTAATTAATTAATAAAATTGATTTTTTGGTGCAACTAGGGGATCGATTTTTTGAAATTATTTAAATAAAAAAGGAATTTAATGAGAATTTGGGAAACTACTTACTTGAAAGCTCTATAAAAGAGATGGCGGAGGAGGAGTATGGACACATCTGGTTTGCATAACATTACGCTGCTGAAATTTTATCTTGACTTAACTTTCTCTTATGGGAGTTGGGATACCCAGCTCGGGTAACGAGTGGTAGCTCGACCTTGCGAGGCGAGCTGAGTGCTAGCATTCTTTGGTATTGTGTGCATGGCCCCTTTGTGGCTTAGGGGGTAGAAGAGTACCCCTAGCGTTGGCTGGGAGGTACCGGTGAGGTCACATTGATTGGCAAGCGGGAGCTAGATGGAACACGCACATGACAACGACTTCGAAGCATTCACATTTGGCTACGGTACACATGTGTATGTTTGTATTGAATGTTAGTTAAATGATGTTCCCGCGCCTTCGGTTAAGACACTTCTAATGTGTGAAATTTTATGTTTTATTTAACGTAACACTATCCAGAGATCTCATTTTTAGCTTCCAACAATTTTTTCTTGATGAGCCCAATGTTCTATGATCAGAGAACTTAAAGTCATCCCAACCTTATGCTCGTTGTATTTGATTGATTTCCCATGGCAAACCCAAACTCTGATTGCAATGAATTCTCTGCGTTTGTTTTTATGGATTTAATACAAAGAAAAATTGTATTTTTATCTTCTGTCCCTTATCCTTTAAGTTATTAGTCCATGCCTGAGCAGTCGGCCAGGAGCCGAATCGACTGTCTTTCACTCCAGTGTTAAAGATTTAGATTCAAATACCCTACTTTCCTATGCATGGATAATAAGTGAAGGATACATTTTCGTCCAACTATCTGTCCCTTACTTATATATGCGTTTTTCTTTGATGCATAATCCTTGCGTCCTTCCCAGAATTTTATCTCCGCGTTTTCTTGAATGATGAATCTTTGCGCGTGAATGATACATCTCTGCATTTCTATTTGAATGATTTTCTCTACGTTTTTGAATGGTTCATCTTTGAGTGACTATCTCTGTGTTTTCTTGTGATTGATTATCTATGTGTTTATAATGATTAATCTCTGAAGGATTAATCTACGATTCCTTGGCTCCTTGCAAAATATACAACGAATCTATACATATGAGTCTATACAACGAATCTATACACATCAAATCTATACATAGTAAATCTATACACATCAAATCTCTACATTCACGAATCTCTACATATTAATTTGGGATTCCTTGATTGATATTTACACAACGAATCTACACATATGTCAGAAAACGATTCCTTTTAAATAGACAATGAAATATATTGTTAATTCCTTGTTAATTCTTTTATATTTTTTAATTCCTTTTTAATGGACCACGATATCATAGAAAACATATCAATATTGCTAGACAACCATTTCTTAACAGTTAGTGATATATTCGTTGGAAAAAAATATCAATGCCTGACAACCATTATATATAGACAACGATTCGTGTACAGACTACGTTTTTACACCAATAGCGATATGTGTTAGACAAAGTTATCAATTCTAGACAGCCGTTTAATAATGGATAGCGATATTGATTGTTGACAAAAGATATTAATAGACAACACTATTGTTGTTGACATCAAATATTTTAGACATAGATATTGTTGCTAGACATCCATTATTAATAGTTAGCGATATATTGTTGGACAACAATATCATTACCTGACCGCCATTTATTAACAGAGATCGATAATATGGTCAGACAGTGACATCATTGATAAACAACATTATGGTATTCACTATTTATTCATCAGCATGGCATTTTCATCTGTGCTTCCCAAGACATGTTTCATAGATAGATTTATTAAGTGAACACTCATTTTGACTAAATTGAACCAATATATTTATTGGTTGAAACTGAAAATTCTTTTATCAATTGGTATAAATCATGGATGCTAAAATCTCCCGGAGACAATTGGTCCCCTCTTATGTATAGAAAAATCGGAGGGAAAATAATTCGTAACCCATTCTTTGGCTAACAATGCAATTCTTATAAGAATTGCCTTTTACTTTAAATCAACAAGCTAAATAGACGTACATGATTAGTCTAGTTATAATGGATTCATCCTTAGGAAAAATACTTATCTAATATTTGGAATTGGAAAATAGTTACAATGAACTATTTGTTTTGAATATAATTATTTTTAATGTGTACATATTGATGTAGTCAAACGTCACCATGGAATAACTAGTACATATAAGAGAATATACTTCTTACTATGCGAACATGGTGTAATTCATCATTACATTTCTCATTACACTAGTATTAGTATTGATTATGTTATGTGCATATACTAATTCTCTTTTTCAATGCAAAAAAAACAAGTAATTATTCCATAATGGTAAAGAAAAAACATAAATTCAAGGGAATATTGGGAAGCCTTACCCAAATAGGACCTGAGGAGAGAATGTCAGAAGATGGATTGAAAGAAGGAGTCCAGTGTTTCATGAACAAACCTGATTTGCCCCAAAACCACAGACCTGAGTTGAGAATCAGATTATAATCTTTCTCAATGTCGAACTCAACAATGAAGAAACCTTTAGCACACGGATGAATGAAATCTTGTGGCTACATAATAGGAATCCATGTAGTCGAGATCCAATTATTGAGATCAACTAACTTTGGCCAAAAAACCATTGAAAGGACAAACCAAACTCACGGATCAATAGTATTCTTCCTCCTCCTCGACATATTGACCCATGGGGATGACAAGGGGAGGGGATTCTTGAACCAGACGAGATGAAGGAGAAGGAGCAGATCTCCTTTGAATAACCTCATGAAAAGAGGCCTCAGACTTTGAAGCAATAACTGGTCGGGACATCGAGAGGGAGGGGAAAACCCCATTGCCTGAGGCACCCACAGAGAGGGACATAGCTGTGGCCATTAAAGGCAAAGAGGACGGGCTGTAGGCCCGACTCTCAGAGATGCCACGAGCGGCCAGGGTTGAACCCTAGGCATCACACACCAAGAGAGAGACACCATCGTGGCCATCAACATTGATGAAATTTCCAGATCTCATAATTATTACCTTATACAACATTGTTGATTTTACTTGCACTATGTTCACATATTAAATTTGGGATGAAATGATTTTACTGGGGTAATTTTGGTTTTATATAACATTTTTTTGATGTAGCAGCCCATGGTTGGCACTAGTATAGATCGGTCTTAATCCCAGATCTATCAAGTGTCGAGAGAGATCAAATCCCTTGAGGTGCAAACATTTCCTCAAGTTTTGTACTCTAAAAAATGTTTTCAACTCAAGAGATTTGATCCCTCTTTATGCTTGATAGGCCTAGGATTAAGATAAATCTATGCTAGTTAATAATCACCAAATGATATTTTAATATTTTAATATTTTATATACTTTTTTCTTCAATATATTGTAGGACTACAATTATTTCAATACATACACAAATGAAGGAAATGTTTCATTCTTATTGTATGGTATTCTAATTCTAGATCGCTAAATAAAAGACTGATTGAATTGTATGAGTATGTATAACATTTGTGCTTATATTACAAATTTGTATATGAATTCAATGATGCATAATACACTCAATTTATGGGTTTGTATATGCATCAAAATGCATGCACACACTCAATCCAACTATATTATGATATCCATGTTCTCTCTATATAACTATTAAATTAAAAAACAATGAATATCAAAAGCAAAGTCTAATCACAATGATTCTTCTTTGAATACATATATGATCAACTTTTAATTTTTAAATTAGATCTGCATTAGTACTTTCATTTATCTTTTTGAAATTGATGATTTCCAATTCCAACATGTGGTAATAATTTTCTTTCCTTGTTAACTGGATATTTAGGTCTTCTTCACTTTCTTTAATTTCCTCAAGTTGAGTGTTTAGACTGTTAACTAATTCTTCTGATTCTTTTAGTGCTTCTTTTCTTTTACTGTCACATGTCTTTAATTCTTCCATCTCTTTTGTTAGATTAGTAACTTTGGTTTTCAATCATTTGATCTCCTTTTCTTTGTCTTCTAGCTAAACTCTCTATTCAAAATTTTCATGGTTAGACTGATCTAACTGTTGAAGTAGCAACATATCCTTTTGTTGGAGTTTCTCCAACTCTTCTAGAGTGCACATAGTTGTGGACACAAGATGATCAAGAACATCCTTAGTAACTTCAATATATAGACCATTCCCTAGTTCCATACTAATCACTTCAAATGTAGTTATAACATCAGTCTTAAAATCTAATATTTTTTCTTTAGTGAATACTGAGGTATTCCTCAATTCCTTGATGAGGTTGTGTTCTTCATTGTTAACTGGGGTTTGCATCAAATCCTGCATTTCATTCTGATTAGAAATGTATTTCTCTGTATTATGTTCTTCAAATTGATTGCAATTTTTCTTTTCTTTATCTTCTTCCTTATCTTGATAATAATTCTCTTCTTCTAAGTTTTGTTCATTATTCTAATATGAATCCTCTTCATTAGAGTCTTTTCCCTTGTACTGATAGGAATCCTTTTTATTCGAGTCTTGTTCCTCACTTTGATAGGATTTCTCTTCTTCTTGTATTTCATTCTAATAACAATTTTCTAGTTGGAGCCATAATTCTCTAGCAGATTTGTAGTGTCTTATATTTTCTTTGACTTGGTTTGACAATCCATCCTGGATTTCTTTTAAAGCTACTGTATTGTTTCTCCTAGCTTCCTTTGTAGTTTTGGTTTTGTTCTTAGAAGTAGTTAAGTGCCGGGGCTTACTTACTACTGAATCCCAAACTCCAGATCATCTTGACTTCATATATCTTTTCATATTTTCCCTCCATGATGAATAATTTGTTCCATCAAATAAGGGAGCTTCATTTGTGGAGATAACAATTTGTCCACCCATTTCTTCTGAATATACCTTCAGTTTTTAAACTGTGTTGAAGGAACCTTGCTCTGA
>JASDQU010686410.1:15026-39843 GCA_032191745.1 Picea mariana
GAATGAACCTTCATTCAATCCATTATATATAAATATATATACTTCAACAAATTCAACTCAATCCAACGGCTATCGAGAATTCGAGATCTCAACCCTTTTGCCTTGCTTATCCTATCCTTCCACTCAACTTGATCCAACGATTGAGAATGCTCCCGGAGTAAATCAACGATCAAGGATGATTGCAGGGTCCCAACTAGCACGACGTTTAAAACTATCGTCGAGATCCGCAATGGAAACTGCTCGTTGGTAGTGGAACTGATGCCAACTGTAGATTTATTTGGTGGGTGATGATCTACGGTCTAGACTAATTGCGAGATTGGAATTAACACATTTTTTAATTCTCCCTTCACACTTCGCAATCAATCCCTGCCCTTGATCTGGTGCTTGCATATCCGACGATCACAACTTGATCTGATCATTGACCAATCCTCCAACGATGCTTCTCTTGTAACTCCCAGATCTGACTGTCCAGATATAATTCTTCAAAACTTTGACTTCACCTCGATCTAACGATCTTTCTTCTGATCGTTATTTCTCCTAATATTTAGAGTGGATTCCTCTGCACCTCGCGTTATGTCTTTCTGCACGACTACTCTTTAAAACTATCTCAATGAGAAGAATTATTTCTTGAATCCTTTTGAGTTTACCTGTGGGGATTTTGATCTTGATGACATTTATACAATACGCTCTTCCTTCTGAGATTTGATTAATGGTCTTTCTTAGAATCTTGAATCTCTACATACTATTTGACATTTTCATTCTCTGCTAACTGTTATACTATTGACATCAATGACAATTCATTAATGATAACTTATCAATGACAATTCATCATAACAACTTATCATCACATCACAATGACATCGATTGTTGACATCAATGACAACATATTAAAGACAATATATCCAACATCTAGTTCTCACATTCTATAGATTCTCATGATTTTGATACTATAATTTGCAAGGAAACATTGCATGGCTAGTTTCAATACTTGTAATTTTCAATATTGTTCGTTGGCAATTTTGCAAGTATTATAAGAAATGCATGGTGCTGTCTTACATTTCTTTATGTGGTTATGGGATGCATTCTAATCACCAACATAAATTTTTCTCATTTTATGAAGCCATTTCCATGGTGCAGAGGTTTAACATGTGTAAACATTTTGGATAATGTGTTTCAACATAGCTATTATTGTGAGGCTTAAACAACACACACAAAGAGTTTCATGGATAGGCTTGTCTTATAAAGACTTATTCAAGCTCATAGATATGGAAAAAATTGAGTCCAAATATGCCACTTCTAAACTAATTTATCTTTGCAATTTTTATAATTCTATAATCAAAATACATGGATCGAAAAAACACTTTTACACTTACCGTCATATTTATTAGTACAATAACTATTTGCAAAATCTAGAAAACAAAAAAAATAGTATGCTTTTATTTTTGGATCTCAAATTTATGTTTTTTTATGATCAATTTATCTTTGCAATTTTCCTAATTCTATAATCAAAATACATGGATCCAAAAAACACTTTGTAACATCCCACTCTTGCGTGCACTAAGCGAACTTATTCTTTGAGGACACTTGCTTGCAAGTGATTTGGGTTATTATACTAATGGTCATTTTGATTATGATTATGAGATATTATGGATTTGATGATATGCCATTTTGTTGGATTTACATAGACATGTGTTATTGATTGGGTTCTCCTGAGTGTATAGGACTTTGGACATTGAGGATGCAGAGGCATCGATGAAACCCCTTGGACTCCGGATCGAGTCAGGGAGTGGACTGTTGGGTTTGAATGTTGTTGATGTGACATATGTACATATGATTAGATGTTATGATGATTGATTATTATTGCTGACATGATTCGTTGATGATGTAGGCTGATGATAGCTTGCCGACCAGACTCACATTTGGAGTAGAGGGGTCACACATGACAACCAGAGACATTGAGGGAAAGGTGTGCCAGTAGCCCTGCCACAACCTACTATCACTCCCACTGTGGCTCGAAATATAGGTTAATGATTACCTAGTTCGAGAAGACCCACGATGTTGTGAGGACAGACTGTGACAGTCACTCACAATGATTCTAAGGGGCGTGCAATAAGGCATGAGCCTTATTACTTAGAGACCCTTAGTCTCCCACAAGATCACCCGACGGAGTATTGACTCCAGTGGTTTGACGTCTACCAAAGTCAGTCAAGAGGTGAGTGGCACCGTTGGAGCACGTAGTGCATCTTGAAGGGCACGTCACGCAAGGAATACAGAAAGAGGCGAGTGGCACAATTGGAGCACGTAGTGTGTCTTGAAGGGCACATCATGCAAGGAATACAAAAAGAGGTGAGTGGCACCCTTGGAGCACCTAGTGCGTCTTGAAGGGCACGTCGTGATTTTAACTGGTAAGTGAATAAAGATAGTGCCTAGAAAACTATGACTCCTTAGGACCTAGACGACCTTAAAATGAATGATGCGATAAGTAAGGTTTAAAAACAAATTTTCCTAATAAAAATGTCGCCCAACCTAGTGAAATTAAAACCTAGGTCTAAGTAGAACATGTGGTAAATAATAATAATAATAAATAAACATGTAACAAGAAGGGGGGGTAAGAAATTCAAACTTATTTATTAAAGTCAAAATGATAATGGAGGATTAAATTTTTAAAAAGCGGCAATGGTTGTTTTTATCTACATTTGCTAATTAAAATTTTTGTTAAAAAGGAAAAGAGGGTAAATGGTTGTTTTTATCTGCACTTGCTAAATTAATTTTTAATTAAAAAGGAAAGAGGGTAAATGGTTGTTTTATCTACACTTGCTAAATTGATTTTTTTTAGTTAAAAAGGAAAAAGGTGGAAACTTAAAAGAAAAACGAAACTAAGGGAAAATATAAACTTAAAGAAAAGGGGAGACTTAAAGAAAAAGATGAATGTCGAAGTTAGTAAGGAATCTAGCCTTTGGGACTTTCTAATTATGAACTCAACTAGGAATTAAGTAAGGCATAAGACATTTAAGATTTGTAAGGGAATATTGGGACATCGAGGAACGTTTTTAGGAATGCTTTTAGGTGGGTGAGGGAAATAGGAATATTTAATTAATTAATAAAATTGTTTTTCTGGTGAAACTAGGGGATGGTTGACATGTGTATGGGGGAGGTTTTTCCTAATTAAATTAATGGAAAAGGAATTTAATGCGAATTTGGGAAACTAATTACTTAAAAAACTCTATAAAAAGGATGAAGGAGGAGGAGTATGGAGGGGATCTTTTTGTGTAACGTTATGCCACTGAAATTTTATCTTGACTGAAATTTCTCTTGTGGGAGTTGGGATACCCAGCTCGGGTAACGAGTGGTAGCTTGACCTTGTGAGGTGATATAGGTGCTATCATTCTCTAGTATTGTGTGCGTGGCCCCTTTGCGGCTCAGGGGGCTCAAGGGTAAGAGGAGTACCCCTTGCATTTGCTGGGAGGTACCGGTGAGGTCACAACGATCGGCAAGCGGGAGCTGGACGGAGCGCGTGCGAGGAAACTACTTCGGAGCATTCACATTTGGCTACAGTACACATGTGTATATTTGTATTGGATGATAGTTTAAATATTTTTCCGCGCCTTCAGTAATGTACTTCTACTGTGTTAAATTTTATGTCTAATCAGCGTAACACTATCCATAGATTTCATTTTATCTTTCCAAAAATTGTCTTGAAGAGCCCAACATTTTATGATAAAAAAAATTAAAGTCATCCCAGCCTTATGCTCATTATATTTTGAATTGATTTCCCATGGAAGACCCAACCTCTGATTGCAATGACTTCTTTGTGTTTGTTTTTATTGATTTATTACGAAGAAAAAATGTGTTTTTCTCTTTTGTCCCTTATCCTTAAGTTATTAGTTTGTGCCTGAGCAGTCGGCCAGGAGACGAATCGACGATCGTCACTTTGGTGTTTAAATACTTATAGATTCAAATGCCCTGCTTTCTTGTGCATGGATAATAAGCGAAGGATAAATTTCACCCAGTTATCTAACCCTTACTTATCTCTACGGTTTTATTTTATGATTAATCTCTAATCCTTGCGCCCTCCTGGTGAATGAGTATATCTGCGTTTGATTGATTCATTTTTGAATGATTAGTCCTTGCACCTTCTTGTGAACGAGTACCTTTGCGTTTTGATTGCTTAAACTTCGAAAATCTCTGCGTTTCTT
The DNA here is from genome assembly GCA_032191745.1 of Picea mariana. Lineage (NCBI taxonomy): Eukaryota > Viridiplantae > Streptophyta > Pinopsida > Pinales > Pinaceae > Picea > Picea mariana. Next base: position 19,223 of record JASDQU010686410.1, read on the forward strand.
TTGAGTGATTACCTCTACATTTCCTTGAATGATTATCTCTGCATTTCTTTTGAGTGATTACCTCTCCATTTCCTTGAACAATTATCTCTGCATTTATTTTGAGTGATTACCCTTGCATTTCCTTGAATGAGAAACTCTGCGTTTCTTTGGAATGTTTAAACTCGGCGTGAGTGATTAATCTTTGAAGGATCAACCTCTGAAGAAATCGTTTTTCCCATATTCGTTTTTACCCATAATCGTTTTTGAAGGATTATTGCATGTATTTGAATCCTATTCTTGAACTCGAATAGTTCTTACCCACTTCTCAGACAATGATTTCACCCAAGCTCACACAACCTTTTACCCATTTTTCTTATACAACGAATCACCCAGTTTCTAGACAACGATATTATTTGGCAAATGATTACAGTGGAAATTTTATTAACACCAATATTATTATGGCGATTTTTATGACAATGCTAATTTTACTGCAACGATATTATTTTGGTGATTGATACAATGATAATTTTATTACAGCAAGGTTAGTATGACGATTTTTATTACAGTGATGAATTTACTACAACAATATTATTGTGGCTATTGATCACAGTGATAGTTTTGTTACAACAATGTTATTATGGCGAATTAATACAACAATAATGTTATTCCAACGATGTTAATATAGCATATCAATTACAACGAATTTATAATTGCAATATCATTAGACTGCAATATCATATGACTGCGTTTTTATCACATAGACAATTTTTGAATAAACAACTTTATTTCCGTGTGTTGAACAGGCAACACTATTACATATTTAATGGACATCGTTTTTGCATATGGATGACAATGAACTTATGGCTGAGCGTGACTGCATTGTGATGGTTCCTGCGTATAGATTCTTGACAACGAATTTAATAATAAATGTGTGTATAATTGCAATAAATGTGTGTATAGAGATTCTGGACAACAATATCATGATTAATAAACAAACAATATCATACCTTTAATAAACAACCATATCATATTTGATAGACAACCTTAACATATATTTAACATACAACAATCTCACATATATTTAATAGACAACGTGTATATCATTGTATGACTGCGTTTTTATCATTTGCTGCTGTGTATGACAATGATTTTGAAGATTAATGATTAATAGATAGCGATGTCATATAATTCTAGACAATTGGACTATTACATAATTCTATGCTAGTTAGCGATAGATTAGGGTTAAGATAAATCTATGTTAGTGGTTATAAAAGGGATGTGCAATGAAACCTAACAGACTATTAAAAGTTGGTTTAGGATTGGCTCGAGGGACCTGGATTATCTCAATGCTCCGAGATGAACACTGATATGAATAAGTGCATGAACCATGGATTTATATCCTTTTTATACTATTGTAAAATGTTGTAGAAGATAATGAACATTACCAAGAATATAGATTTTATATGATAAAAATTTCATGGACTTTGGGTCGATGATATGAGATACATGTAATTTCATTGCTACAAACAAGTTCAATGGGTTCACACATTAGGATCATCTTTCTAGGAATGTTTGCTTTATGAGTCTCTAACTTAGAATTTAATGGTTTATTGGCATAATAGTTTAATAGATTGCGCCAGATTAATGGTTGAGGGATTAATAGTTTTTTTAGCTAAAACGATTAATAGTTTAACAGTTAACTGGTTACTATGCGCCTTGAGCCTTAAGTCAAATTGAAATGGTGGTTGGTCATAGTTGTTTCACCACACATGTTTTCCTTGTAGGAACCAGACATCCTTCGGTTAGATGTGCAATTTAGTTTTGAGTATTGTCACCTTGCGTCTTGTCGACTTGTTGCTTGGGTGCTTGGGTATAGTCTTCGTGTATTTACTGACAGATATTTCGGTCTCCTAGCGCGAGGGATTTAGCTTGGGTTAAAGGTCTAGATATGTTATGTTGCACCATGGTTACTGTCATGCCTATCGCCATGTGACGACATGATTCCTGATGAGGGAATCATTGTGCGCCCCGATGGATAAATGCGAATGATAACCTGGCCAGAGTCTTGTGCTTCTCGATGTGGGCGTTTGTTCATTGTAATTGATGTGGGTACTTGGTTCTATAACACCTTAATGCGTTTGGTTTTGCGCGCCATAGAGGTTTCTAGTTACTGGTCGTCGAAGCCATTATGTCAGGTTGTTGATGTTTTCCTTTAGCTGGTAGGCGTTGTCTTTCCTGTGTCGGGCGGGTAGTTGTTTTTTTCTATCTTTTGATTATCACATGTTTCATCCAGTTGCTTGATGTGCTAGTATGGTGGGTCGTTGTTGTATGTTTCCTGAATGCATAAGTTGTGTTCGTCGTCAAGTGGTGTTTATTAATTATTGTCGATGATTGCCTTCCTGCTTAAAACAAAAAAAAAATTGCACTTGCTTTGTATCGCTTGTAGTCATAACGATTGGGGTGTTACATATGGTATCAAAGCAGGTTCAACCCTGTGACTATGGATCGCCATGCTTTCCACTTCAGTAAACCCTTGAGTAATAACTTGGATCTAATTAAAACTTTAACGTGTCCATGCAATGATCTCGATTAGAGGATGCCACAGAGGTTCATGATGTGGTGCCAGGGGAGGAGGCGCGACACCTCCAGTAGCACCCACGACAGAGGGGACCAACCCCCAAGGGAAAGAACAAGTCTTGAGCATGAGCGGATTGCCGCGAGAGATGCGATGGGTCTGATAGGGTCCTTATAGGGAGTGTCAGAGGCCTCGACTAACTTTCTATACTGAGATGAGGTCGAGCGCCGACACACCCTGAAGGTCCACAACGCGCTCTGGTCGGTACTGGTAGCATTCACCGCGAACTTGAGAAGGTCAAATTTCCCAAGTTCTCTGGTGCCCTGGATGGCACAATCGCCGAGGCATGGTTGGAGAATATGGAGATGTGCTTTGCACTTCGCGACTATACCTCCAACATGAAGGCCTGCACAGAGGTCTTTAAATGAAAGGGGATCACTCTTCTATGGTGGAAGACACTCCTCCCACTTTTTGAACATGGCATTCAAAGACGTGTCATGGGAATTGTTTGAGGAACAGTTCTGAGAGAGGTATTTGTTTGAGGAATTCATTGAGCGTCAACTCAACGAGTTCAATGCCTTGCGACAGGGTGATCGTATGGTGCCCGAGTATGAGGCCTGTTTTATGGAGCTTCTTTGGTATGCTCCACACCTGAATACTTATACGTCATAACCCTAGGGTCTTATGACGTCGTGATAGGTATGGACTGGTTGGAATCGCATGATGCGATACTCAACTATAAGACAAAATAATTGAGCTTGGTTGTTGATGAGGGACAAAGATGTATAATTGTAGGTCAGAACCAGGGAGTATCCCTGAGGTTCATCTCTTCCTTGAAACTACGGAAGGGCATCTGCAAGGGATGTAAGCTTATGTGATCCTTGCGTTAAATGAGAAGAGAGTAGCGAAAGCTCTAGAACACCTTCCGATGGTGAGAGAGTTGGCAGACGTCTTCCTTGAGGAGTTATCCAGGATGCCGCCCGAGAGGGAATTGGAATTTAGCATCAACCTAAAACCGGGAACTGAACCGATAACAAGAACGCCTTATCAGATATCGACCTCGGAGTTACATGAGTTGAAAATGCAACTGAAGGGGTTGCTAGACCTAGGAATTATACGTCCAACTGTGCCACCATGGGGTGCACCTGTTATCTTCATATGGAATAAGGATGGGTCATGGAGACTCTGCATTGACTACCGTCAATTGAATAAGGCAACGATCAAGAATCAGTGTCCATTGCCAAGGATTGATGATTTGTTTGATCAGATGAAAGGTGCAATGGTGTTTTCGAAAATCGACTTGAGATTAGGGTATCACCAATTACGAAACAAGAAGGATGATGTCCCTAAGACCACCTTAATACAAGGTTTGGACATTACGAGTTTACTGTTTTGCATTTTGGACTGACGAACGCCCCAGGGGTATTTATGAGTTTAATGAACATAGTGTTCCGCGAATACTTGGACAAGTTCATCCAAGTATTCATTGATGATATTTTGATTTACTCTCTGACGATGGAGGAGCAAGATGAGCACTTGCACTTGGTACTACAGTGTTTGCGAGAGAAAAAAATTGTATGTGAAATTTTCTAAATTCTTGTTTTATCAATCGAAGATTCACTACTTAGGGCATGTCATCTCCAACGAAGGTATCGTCATGGATCTAGCAAAGGTCAAGGCTATTATGGAATGGCCTGCGCTGACGAATGTCCTAGAAGTGTGTAGCTTCATGGGTTTAACATGATACTATTGAAGGTTCATCGAGGGTTTTTCAAAGATAGAAAATCTGATTACGGAATTGCAGAAGAAGAACAAGAAACTTGTTTGGACCAAGAAATGCACAGAAGAATTTCAGAGGCTCAAGGAGATGTTGAAAACAACACTGATACTAAAGGTCCTTGACATGGAAACAGACTTTTTGGTATGCACTGATGCATCCAAGGAAGGCTTAGGCAGAGTCTTGATGTAATACGGTCGAGTGATCGCTTACATCTCGAGAAAGTTGAGAAGGCATGAGGAGCGATGAACGATTTGGAGTTGTTAGCTATTGTTTATGCCTGGAGATTTTGGAGAAAGTACCTTATTGGATGAAAATTTGAACTAAAAAACAAACCACTGTGGACTTGATTCAGATTATTTTCGGCACGAAATGCGAGTGGAGATATAATAAAGAAATGCACAAAGATATCGCAAATATTCAATAAGATAACATAAATGTATCAGATATGAAACCATAAACAGAGATATATAGTAATACATGATTTCTATTAATGAAAGAAATGTACAGAGACTGTAAAAATACAGAGTGAAAGACTCGCTAGAATGGTGGCAGCTTATCCCTGAGAAGAGAAGTGACGGCTACTCACATCCACAAGAAGATGGTTACAATGAAGCTCTGAAGGCCTTTTTACAATAAACAGGAATGCTCAAAACCCTAGACATCCAAAAACCTAACCCTAGGAGATGAAGCGCCAAAAGTCATGTGGGCCCCGTTTGGGTAAGTGAGTACATCAACTTCCCGGGGTCGTAACTTTTGCATACGATCTCCGTATTAGGCGTGTGATAGCTCGTTGGAAAGGTATTGTTGACGATATTCATTTTGGGGGATCAATAATTCATTTTACCATCATTGAGAACATCAATCTAAAAAAACCTTCATTTGGGCCCTCAAAATGGCCCCAGAAGTTAAAAACTGCTAAAAATAGTAAATTGCAAAAATTGCCAGAAAACTGTTTTGAGCCAGTCAGAAAAGGTGGGTGGCCACCGATATCCACCTGGGTCAATCCTCCCTCTTTAGGAAGCAATGGTCTCCATTGCGTTGAGTTCCCGGGGGAGAGGGAAAAGCGTTTGCTAAATCTTCATCTTGGTGAGTTGCTTGCCTTGCTGGTGACGTCGCGTTGCTCAGTTTGTGGAAGTTTGTCACGAACCTGTTGAGGCTGAGGCCGTTCAACAAGTCGGGCTACATGAGAGGAAGATGTGCAGAAGGATACTTTTCACTTTCCTGCAACCTTGTCGACTTGCTTCTGTTTGATAGAAGGTGTTTGGGGCGAGGCTGTAGTGGTTGCACTGTCCTTCTGTTCTCCTTTTGAATAGATTGTAAAGAAGCTAAATTTTGCAGTATGAGATACTATCTTGTGGCACTTTTTAGGTGGAACAATAGTTGGAACTACCTCTGGTATTATGTAGAGATGACCCCCCAGAGAAACAATGACACTACAAGGTCGAGACTCATAAACAACATGGCGCTTCCACATATATGGTTGGCCCAAGAGAACATCATAGACATCCAGTGGGGAAATATCACATAATACCTCATCCTTGAAGGGTTGTATGCCGTATGACAATCGACATTGTTGGCTGACACCGAGATCGCGTCCTTGGTGAAGCCACTCGATGTTGTATGGCTGTGGGTGTGGTGTTGTCGACAATCCCAATTGTTTGATGACCTCTGCTGAGATGAGGTTCTTCTGGCTTCCACTATCAACAATAAAATGCAGCGGGGTCCCCTTAACCCACATCTGTGAATGGAAAATGTTCTCCCCCTCTTCAGGATCTGTTGGTTCTTCTGGTTGAATTTTTGCGGTCGCGACAATAGCAGTGGGGTTCGCGTCAATGATCTGTCCTTTACCATTGTTTTCATAATCATATTCTGAATCAGGTTTCGTCTCTTTATCTTTGATCTCGGCCACCAATGACTATTTTGAGCGACATTTATCGGTGTTGTGCTAGGGGATTTTGTTGTGTGTGTACGTTATGGACCAACAAAAGCGTTGGGAAGAATTCTTGCCACTGGTAGAATTTTCATATAACAACAGTTATAAAAGCACCATTAAGATGGCGCCTTTCGAGTTTCTTTATGGGTGACCATGTCAGATGCCTTTGAGTTGGGATCAGCTTAAGGATAGGGTCCTAGTGGGACCAGAAGCGATCCAAGAAATGGAAGATCAAATGTAAACAATAAGACAAAGGATCAAGGAAGCGCAAGATCGACAAAAGAGTTATGCCGATGCACATCCTGTCGATCGTAGTTATGAAGTTGGTGATCGAGTCTTCTTGCGGGTGAAATCGCATAAAAGTTCGTTCAATTTTGGAAAGGGTGCTAAAATCTCTCCTAGGTTCATGGGACCTTTCGATATTCTGGAAAAGAAGGGGCCCATGGCCTATCGACTAGCCTTGCCTGATTCTTTGAGGCGTATGCATGATGTTTTTCACGTATATGTTTTGACACATTATATTAGTGATCCTACACATTTTATTGACATGAGTTCCTTGTAGGTATCTAATGAGGGTGCGCTCATGGTGGAGCCAATCCACATCCTGGACCATCACATTCGACAACTACGACGCCAAAGAATAGATCAGGTCAAGGTCCAATGGGACAACTATAGTCCGCACTCGACGACTTGGGAGGATGCATATGATATGCACCAACAATTTCCATTTTTGTTTGATAGATAGACTTATGATACCATGATACACTTTATTTCAGCATTTATATACTGTGAAACTTCGGGACGAACTTTAGACCAAGAAGGGGTGTATGTAACATCTCGCTCTTGCGTGCACTGAACAAACTTATTCTTTGAGGACACTTCCTTGCAAGTGATCCGTATTATTATACTAATGGTCTTTTTGATTATTATTATGAGATATTATGGATTTGATGATATGTCATTTTGTTGGATTTACATAGACATGTGTTATTGAATGGGTTCTCCTGAGTGTGCAGGAATTTGGACATTGAGGATGCAGAGACATCGATGAAACTCCTTGTACTCCAGATCGAGTCAGGGAGTGGACTATTGGGTTTGAATGTTGTTGATGTGACATATGTACATATGATTAGATGTTATGATGATTGATTATTATTGCTGACATGATTCATTGATGATGTAGGCTGACGATAGCTTGTCGACTAGACTCACATTTGGAGTAGAGAGGTCACGCAAGACAACCAGAGACATTGAGGGAGAGGTTTGGCAGCAACCCTACCACAACCTACTAGCACTCCCACCGTGGCTCGAACTGTAGGTTAACGATTACCTAGTTCGAGAAGACCCATTATGACGTGAGGGAAGACTGTGACAGTCGCTCACGATGATTCTGTGGGGCGTGCAATAAGGCAGGGGCCTTATTCCTTAGAGGCCCTTAGTCTCCCATAAGATCACCTGACGGAGTATTGACTCCAAGGGTTTGTCGTCTACCAATTTCAGTCAAGAGGTGAGTGGCACCCTTGGAACACGTAGTGCGTCTTGAAGGGCACGCTGTACAAGGAATACAAAAAGAGGGGAGTGGCACCCTTGGAGCACGTAGTGCGTCTTGAAGGGCACATCATTCAAGGAATACAAAATGAGGCAAGTGGAACCCTTGAAGCATCTAGTGCATCTTGAAGGGCACGTCACGATTTTAACTGGTAAGTGAATAAAACTAGTGCCTAGAAAACTATGCCTCTTTAGGACCTAGACAACCTTAAAATGAATGATGTGATAAGTAAGGTTAATTTTTTTTTTTCCTAATAAAAATGTCGCCCAACCTAGTGATATTAAAACCTAGGTCTAAGTAGAACATGTGGTAAAAAATAATAATAATAAATAAACATGTAACAAGAAGGGGGGGTAAGAAATTCAAACTTATTTATTAAAGTCAAAATGATAATGGAGGATTAAATTTTTAAAAAGGGTTAATGGTTGTTTTTATCTACATTTGCTCATTAAAATTTTTGTTAAAAAGGAAAAGAGGGTAAATGGTTGTTTTTATCTACACTTGCTAAATTAATTTTTAATTAAAAAGGAAAAAGGGTAAATGATTGTTTTATATACACTTGCTAAATTGATTTTTTTTTAGTTAAAAAGGAAAAAGGAGGAAACTTAAAAGAAAAAGGAAACTAAGGGAAAAGGGAAACTTAAAGAAAAGAGGAGACTTAAAGAGAAAATTGAATGTCGAAGTTAGTAAGGAATCTAGCCTTTGGGACTTTCTAATTATGAACTCAACTAAGAATTAAGGCTTAAGTCATTTAAGATTTGTAAGGGAATATTGGGACACCGAGGAGCGTTTTTAGGAATGCTTTTAGGTGGGTGAGGGAAATACGAATATTGGGTGAGGGAAATACAATTAATTAATTAATTAATTAATTTGTTTTTTCTGGTGCAACTAGGGGATGGGTGACATGTGTACGTGGGAGGTTTTTCCTAATTAAATTAACGAAAAAGGAATTTAATGAAAATTTGGGAAACTAATTACTTAAAAAACTCTATAAAAATGATGGAGGAGGAGTATGGAGGATATATTTTTGCGTAATGTTAAGCTACTGAAATTTATCTTGACTGAACTTTCTCTTATGGGAGTTGGGATACCCATCTCGGGTAATGAGTGGTAGCTCGACCTTGCGAGGCGAGCTGGGTGCCAGGATTCTTTGTTATTGTGTGCGTGGCCCCTTTGTGGCTCGGGGGGCTAAGGGGGAAGAAGAGTACCCCTAGCGTTGGCTGGGAGGTACTGGTGAGGTCACATCGATCGACAAGCGGGAGATAAACGGAGCACGCGCAGGACAATGACTTCAGAGCTTTCACATTTGGCTACGATACGCATGTGTATATTTGTATTGGATGGTAGTTTAAATATTTTTATGCGCCTTCAGTAATGTACTTCTACTGTGTTAAATTTTATGTCTAATCAACGTAACACTATCCATAGATTTCATTTTATCTTTTCGAAAATTGTCTTGATGAGCCCAACGTTTTATGATTAGAAAACTTAAAGTCATCCTAGCCTTATGCTCATTGTATTTTGAATTGATTTCCCATGGCGGGCCCAACCTCTGATTGAAATGACTTCTCTGTGTTTGTTTTTATTGATTTATTATGAATAAAAATTGTGTTTTTCTCTTCTGTCCCTTATACTTAAGTTATTAGTCTGTGCCTAAGCAGTCGGCCGGGAGCCGAATCGACGGTTGTCACTCCGGTTTTTAAAGACTTATAGATTCAAATGCCTTGCTTTCCTATGCATGGATAATAAGCGAAGGATAAATTTCACCCAGTTATCTAACCCTTACTTATCTATGCGTTTTTATTTTATGATTAATCTCTAATCCTTGCGCCCTCCTGGTGAATGAGTATCTCTGTGTTTGATTGATTCATTTATGAATGATTAGTCCTTGATCCTTCTTGTGAACGAGTACCTCTGCATTTTGATTGCTTAAACTCCAAAAACCTCTGTGTTTCTTTTGAATGATTACCTCTGCATTTCCTTGAACGATTATCTCTACATTTCTTTTGAGTGATTAACTCTACATTTCCTTGAACGATTATTTGTGCATTTCTTTTGAGTGATTACTTCTGCATTTCCTTGAATGATCAAATCTGCATTTCTTTGGAATGTTTAAACTCTACGTGAGTGATTAATCTTTAAAGGATCAACCTCTGAAGAAATCATTTTTCCCATATTCGTTTTCACCCAGAATCATTTTTGAAGGATTATTGCATGTATTTGAATCCCATTATTGAACTCAAATAATTTTTACCCACTTCTCAGACAATGATTTCGCCCAGGCTCACACAAACTTTTACCCATTTTTCTTATACAATGAATCACCCAGTTTCCACACAACGATATCATTTGGCGAATGATTACAGTGAAAATTTTATTAAGAGAAATGCTATTATGGCGATTTTTATGGCAGTGCTAATTTTACTGCAGTGATATTATTTTGGTGATTGATACAGTGATAATTTTATTACAACAATCTTAGTATGGTGATTTTTATTACAATGATAAATTTAATACAATGATATTATTATGGCTATTGATCACAATGATAGTTTTGTTACAACGATGTTATTATGGAGAATTAATACAACGAATTTATAATTGCAATATCATTAGACTGCGTTTTTATCACATAGATAGTTTTTGAATAGAAAACTTTATTTCTGCGTGTTGAGCATACAACACTATTACATATTTAATGGACAAGGTTTTTGCATATGAATGACAACGAACTTATGGCTGAGCGTGACTGCATTGTGATGGTTTTTGCGTATAGATTCTTGACAACAAATTTAAAAATAAATGTGTGTATAATTGCAATAAATGTGTGTATATAGATTCTGGACAGCGATATCATGATTAATAATCAGAGATATCATACCTTTAATAAACAACCATATCATATATCTGATAGACGACCTTAATATATATTTAATATACATCAATCTCACATATGTTTAATAGAAAACATGTATATCATTGTATGACTGTGTTTTTATCATTTGCTGCTGTGTATGACAATGATTTTGAAGGTTAATGATTAATAGACAACGATTTCATATAATTCTAGACAGTCAGACTATTAGATAATTCTATGCTAGTTAGCGATAGATTAGGGTTAAGAAAAATCTATGTTAGTGGTTATAAAAGGGATGTGCAATGATACCTAACGGAATATTAAAAGTTGGTTTAGGATTGGCTCGAGGGACCTGGATTATGTCAATACTCCGAGATGAACACTGATATGAATATGTGCATGAACCATGGATTTATATCCTTTTTATACTATTGTAAAATGTTGTAGAAGATAGCGAACATTAGCAAGAATATATATTTTAAATGATAAAAATTTCATGGACTTTGGGATGATATGATATAGATGTAATTTCATTGCTACAGACAGGTTCAATGGGTTCACACTTTAGGATCATCTTTCTAGGAATGTTTGATCTATGAGTCTCTAACTTAGAAGTTAATGGTTTATTGGCGTAATAGTTTAATAGCTTGCGCCAGATTAATGGTTGAGGGATTAATCATTTTTTTTAGCTAAAACGATTAATAGTTTAACAATTAACTAGTTACTATGCGCCTTGAGACTTAAGTCGAATTGAAATGGTGGTTGGTCATAGTTGTTTCATCACACATGTTAGCCTTTTAGGAACCAGAAATCCTTCAGTTAGCTACACAATTTAGTTTTGAGTATTGTCACCTTGCGTCTTGTCGACTTGTTGCTTGGGTATAGTCTTCGTGTATTTACTGACAGATATTTCGGTCTCCTAGCGCGAGGGATTTAGCTTGGGTTAAAGGTCTAGACATGTTATGTTGCACCATGGTTACTGTCACGCCTATCGCCTTGTGAAGACATGATTCCTGATGAGGGGATCATTGCACACCCTGATGGATAGATGCGAATGATAACTTGGCCAGAGTCTTGTGCTTTCCGATGTGGGCATTTATTCATTGTAATTAATGTGGGTATTTGGTTCTGTAATGCCTTAATGCTTTTGGTTTCACGCGTGCCATAGAGGTTTCTAGTTACTGGTCATCGAAGCCATTGTGTTGTGTTGTTGATGTTGTCCTTTAGCTGGTAGGTGTTGTCTTGCTTGTGTCGGGCGGGTAGCCGTTTTTGTTTGTCTTTTGATTATCGCATGTTTCGTACAGTTGCTTGATGTGATAGTATGTTGGGTCATTGTTGTATGTTGCCTGAATGCGTAAGTTGTGTTCGTCATCAATTGGTGTTGATTAATTATTGTCAATGATTGCCTTCCTGCTTAAAACAAAATAAAAAATTGCACTTGCTTTGCGTCGCTTGTAGTCGTAACGATTGGGGTGTTACAACTTTCACACTTGCACTCATATTATTAGTAGAATAGATATTTGCAAAATCTTGAAAACAAAAAAATAACATGCTTTTTATTTTTGGATCTCAAATTTATGTTTTTTTATGTTTTCTTATTTTTAATGTTTTTTTCTTGAAATTTTGTGTGCAAAATCTAAATAATTATACATACTAAAATAATGTAAATCTAAATTAAGTTTATGTGAAATTTTGTAATCTTGTTTTGCAAAATATTCTCTTTGTTATATGAATATTTATGTTCATATTGTTTATTGCTTTCATTGTTGTGCCATACTCTTTATCTTATGATGTTTTTTAAGATCCAAAATTTGTAATGCCTATATTTTATACACTTCTCTTATTTAGATACTATAATTAATTGGGAAACATCACATTCTGATATGTTGTTGATATTCTTTGCTGACAATTTTGTAAACATTATAATTGTAATTTGAAAATATAAGAAATGTAATTTTAGCTTACATTTCTCTTTATAGTTATGAAATGCATTCTATTCACTAACTTAATTTTCTTATCGTATCAAATGAAGTTTATTTTAACAATGACATCAATATATGGAATTTTAATATACAATTTCAAATCAATTATGAAGTTTATTTTAACAATGACATCAATATATGGAATTTTAATATACAATTTCAAATCAATTGAAAACTTAGTTTCAAGTTACTAAATATCTTGAATTTTGTTTTAAAATTAATTTGCAATTACTAAATATCTTTTAAATATTGTTTACAATGGTGTCCAACTATAAAATTTTAATTTTAATTTTTAAATATTAATGTATGTTTTTAAATATACTTAAATTTTGATATTATTCTCATTTCAACAACTATAAAATTTTAATTTAAACTTTTAAATATTCACATTTTATAATGTAAGTTTTTTTGATATTATTCTCATTTCAATAACATATTATTTTTCAAAATTTTAAAATAAATTCACTATCATGTTTCCTTTTAAATTTATCAATGAAATTTTAACATTTATTAAAAAATATTTAGTATAAAAAAACCCATTGAAAAAAAACCTTCAATTGAATGTGATTGTGATCAAAGATAAAATGATAGTGATTGTGATGATGGGGAACAATAAGTCGGCTTTCATCTCTAAGCTTGATCAAAGATAAAATGATAGTGATTGTGATGATGGGGAACAATAAGTCGGCTTTCATCTCTAAGCCGACGTATGTGGCTGCTACAAAAGCCCCATGTGCAATTACACTGCATACGTCAGGTGAAGTGACAAATATAGATTGAATTTCATCAATATAAACCAATAAATTGTAGCTTTCTGTTTATCATCTGAGATATGAAAAGAAAGGGGTATTATTATTATTAATATGTGAAAAGAAAGGGGTATTATTAGTCCCTGCTGTAGGTATAGAGGGACTCTAGCGATCAATAAATCGTTGACTTCATATTAGTCTATCCTTTGACCACAAATATTTCCATATTATCTATTGTTGGAACCAGGGAACTGAAAACATCGATTTTTATATAAAAAAAAGTACCATATTTGTCATGATCTGATTGGACAAGGGATTGGAGGTCTTATTGCCGGCTTTGCTATTCCCAATGTTATATATGTTGGCATATCCAAAGTATTTGATCGTACATGGTCTTCTTGAATCATATATTTTCTTATGCATTCGTCGAAGGTGGATTAATGCTAGCATTAATTCAAATGTTTAGTTTAGCATTTTATGCTAGTTAAATTTATGGCAATGTTTGATATGGTGGCATATCAAAATTTTGGCCTTCCAATACATTCTCTGGTGTTCGAACTATTATTACAAAAATTATAATAATTTTTTTGGGATACGTCAGAGACCTGCCACATTGAATTTTTTTCTTAAATGTTTACAGATCATTTTTGACAGACTTAAATGTTTACCTAATAGGCTTGGTAGTGTTGAATGGTTACTTAACAGGCTTGTTACAAGACATTTTTTCTGTTTTAAAAATTTATATGCTCCAATGGCATTGCTGGTTCACTGGTCCATGCTTGTTTTTTGCATGGCACTGATTTCTTATTGGCATGTTATTGTTGTTCTTGCTTTCCTGTTCGTGTTGTTGCAGTTTGCACGTTTGCCTGGGGGAGTGGTTGGTGCTTGCTTCTTTCTTCAATGTGTGCTATTTATTGTTGCTTGATTCAACTTTGCAGGGTTCCGATCCTGCACCTGCAGGTGGGCTTTATTTGCAGGGTTCCGGTCCTGCGCCTGTACTTGGGCTCTTATTTGTTGCTTGTTCTTGTTTGCCCAGGTTTTGCAATGTTGGGATGCTGCATATGCAATTGGATCTCTGGTTACATTTTTTTGCAGTGGAGTTTGCATAGAATACTATTAAGATAAAATAACAGAGTAAAAAATTGCAGGCGATATAAATTGCATCTCTTACACGTTGAAGCAGAGTTTGTCAGCCTCAAAATATATTTCATAGCTGTCGATGTTTTTTCCATGGATTCTGTGTTGCTATGGTTTCATAGTTACGAGAGTGCATTTTACTGTGTGGGAGATATAGGTGTTCTCTCCCTTTTATTTTCCTCTTGTAAACTGCGTTTCTGACACTATAGTTTCTCGCATTTTTGTGGTCATTCCGATCGACCGCCGTTCGGTTGCATAGTTAGCCAGTTTTATGGACGCGGCTTCACGGATAGGTTCTATCAAACTATGACAAGTCATGTTTGGTGTATACATTAGCTTTCCCGAATTAGTTTTCTTTAAAAGAAAGGTTCCTAGACAGAAGAGAATGCAATTTATGAAATTATAGGTTTCCTAGACAACATAAGTTAATGATCGTGGGTTCTCGGCGTGGCGGGCTGAAAATTGGCCTCTGGTTGTTTCGTGACCTGCAAATAGCACGGAGAGTTCCACAAGGTCATGTTCATTGTATACATTAGCATTCCCAAATTAGTTTTCTTTAAAAGAAGGGCTCCTGGACAAAAAAGATTGAAATTTATGAAATTATAGGTTTCCTAAACAACATAAATTAAACATAGGAAATATGTGATTTTATAAAGTAGATTTATAAAGCATGCACAGAGCCCTCATCCCATACTTTGCCAGTTTTTTCATCGCGGGTTCTCGGGGTAGCCGGTTGAAAATTGACAATTAGAGAGTTCCGCGATATACAAATTGACAATCAGACTATTTGAATTTTAAGGGCCTCATGTCCCAAAAATTTAGCATTCTTGAAATAGTTTAGTTTACGTACATTATACATACGCTGGTGGACAAAAACACACAAAAAAATAGTAAGCATTTATTGGATTGCGGGTTCTCGGGGTGGCGGGATCTAAATTCGACTTCTGTTGTTCCGTGTCCTAGTAATAACACAGAGAGTTCCGTGATATACAAATTGACAATCGGAGTTGCAGATTATTTGAATTTCAAGGGCTCATGTCCAAAATAATTATCATTCTTGAATTACTTTTCTTTACATACAATGTACATACGCTCGTGGAGAAAAAGACAAAAAAATAGTAGTACCGTCTGTTACATAGGGATACATCCCCGCTACCTTCACCGCTTTTGACACATTAAATATGCTTTCAAAAGTCATAACCGACCAGACAGGTTTGAAAAGATGGGATTCAATAACTGGAAAGCTCGAGTACATCTCCCATTAAAATGAATAGGCAGACAAATATTATGGGATCTGGTAATTTCTTTTTGCTTGCATTTTGAATTTGCGATTTTTTTTTTTGCTTGTGCAGTTTTAGTTTTGTTAAAAGATTCATCATAGTTCACAAACGTGTCACCCACAGAGGCCTCGAGGTCATGTCCCTCTTTAATATTGTGCATATCTTAGATTTCAGATTTGAGAATCTTCTCGGATATGGGAATTTTAATATGTGTTGCTAGTCACTATTTAGTGTACATATTCGAAAAGATTGGCATTAATAAGCGAAAATATTGAAAACATCTGTCATTAAAACGAATCAACACAAAATCTATGTAAGATCATTCAGCGTTGCTTTTAAATACTTATTGCCATTTCTCTCTATCATCAAAGAGTTGCGCTTTAGGGTGCCTTCATTCTAATGTTTTTGGTCATGGACATGTAAGACAACTTAGATATGCGATTGAGGGGAAGATGAAAGAAGAGAGACTGGTTTTATGTGACATGAGCTTTGAGTAAAAAAAACTCTGTTATACAAGAGAAACTCAGAGAGAACGAAAAAAAAAGAACAAGTATGTTTTGGTTGGTGTTCTCCCTGTGTTCGATGCTTTGGTTGGTTGAAAAGGTTGCCTCGAGATTTGTTTGTTGAACTTCTTTGTTTTCTTGCTGGGAGTTGTAATGGATTTTGAGGTCGCGTGCAAAATAGTTCTTCGTTTAAGTATATAGCTTCTTCCAACAACACAGATTTGGCAAGTGTATCGAATTGTACAGATCCCATAAGAATTTGTTTTCTTCGGGGGCAACGCATTTACAGTGGCTTGCAAAATGGCTTGTCATGTTCTTTAATGACACAAAATTTTGCTCCATTTGCGAATGTAACCAGAGGCGGGTAACAAAAACTATATGGGTGGATAAAACGACATATTATCACTGCAAAAGTTTCTATTTCAAATTTGATGAGCTACATGTGGGTCTGGTAACCGACTTGACAGATTTTTCATGTTCTTTGTCAAAGTTTGTTCAGTTTCTGTTGGATGTAGTTGCAGACTCCACATATTTCACGTCATCTCCACTGCTATGAGGAAATATATATTCTGATGCCATTTGCAACATTTGATACACTTGCCAGACCTGTGCTGGTGCGTTCTTCAACATTTGATGCACTTGCATTATGTACCTCAACAGATTTGCATTTTGCATCTGGGTTGAACGTTTCTTCAAATTTATTGTAATAAAGAAAAGAAGTTCAACATACAAATCCTCAGGCAGGATTTTCAACCAAAGAGATGATCGAATATAGGGAGAATACTAGTCACTACGTACTTGAATTTTTTCCCCTGCCATAGCTGTTGTGACATAAAATGACTCCGCCCACTTTGAAATCTGCCTGAATCACATTTCTAAGTTGTCTCGGATGTCAAGGGTCAAGAACATTAGAAGGAAAGCACCTTAAACCCCAACTTTTTGATGACATAGGGAAACTAATACTTGACAAAGAATGGAATGTGGAATAAGCAACCATTGCACGCAGGCCATATCTGGAAGAGACAAGGTATTCAAAAAAATGGGATAGATGTAGTTGGCAGCACCGATTAAGTACAAAACCCAAAATTGATATTCAACTCGTTTTTTATGAATATAGAGTTTGAACGTCAAGAAAACTGTCAAGAAGCTTCATCAATGTACATATTTTAGTATTTTCCAATTTCTAGTATTTGTTTTAATTGTATTTTGTAGCTTCTTCCCCTGTGTCGTTAAACATGAACGAGAAGATTTACTTTCAACTGCCCACTACTTCGATCTAAATAAAGAATGGTCTGTTCTTTCTTTACATTTTACATTTAAGAATAATTTTTCATAAGAAACCCAACTGTTGACGCAATGTTCCTGTTCAATATGTTGGATATATTATAGCTTCTTCTATTTGATAATATCCGTGCATATATACTAATATCAGTACTATTGGAATAAATACAAAAACTTAGGCAATTATGTTTGGATTTGCAGTATTAAACAACTATGTTCCCTGTTCCGTCATATACATCTTGCAGCCACAGAACTTCGTAGTCTGCAATTTATGCTTTAATTACTTAAGTCACACCAAATATTGATTGAATTTAATTTAATTTAGATATTGATGTTTATGGAGAGCTGGTGTTTGCTCATGTCATTGCAAGCAATACAAGATGAATATATGATAAGGAGTTTATCTCATTGAGACCACAATGCAAATTCATGTTTCTTCTTGCGCTATGTACATCTTGTAGTCAAAATTTTCGTGCTTTCAACGAAATTTGCGAACCAAAGAGCATCTTGCAAATTGAGAGATCATTTGCATTTGAAACAGAAATAATCCATTAATATATATTAGTATGAATACTATTCAGATAAATATGAAAACTTTCTCCATTGATAGATACTAGTATGAATACTATTGAAATAGATATGAAACCTTTGTCTTGGCCAATACTTAGCCAGTTATCTGGGCACTAGGCCCCGGGTTCGCGGTACCCAACACCTATGTCCCCTGTTTTGTCATATACATCTTGTAGCCAAAGAAATGAAACCTTTGTCTTGGCCAATACTTAGCCAGTTATCTGGGCACCAGGCCCCAGGTTCGCGGTACCCAACACCTATGTCCCCTGTTCCGTCATATACATCTTGCAGCCAAAGAAATTCAATGATGTGTAATTAATTCTTTTACTAGTGAGAACTGAGCAGGGGTTCGAAAACAATGCCATTAATAAATGAAAAAAAAAAGGTTTTTTCAACTGTCAAATACTTATCTCTTTTCCCCTTTTGCTTTTCCTGTCCATTATGGATTTTTGGTTTTATACTTAGTCGTGTTTCTACAATGGGAGGTTGCAAGGTTCATGCGTTGACATATTTTCATCTCCATCTGTATCTTCACATGAAGAATTTGACCAATCGCTGTACCTTTCCATACCTAGGTAATTTTATGGCCGCAGTTGCCGGATCAACACATACGAGCTGGCCTTTTCTTCTTCCCGCTCGTTATTGCTTTCTGGATATATACTTAGTGCCCTTTCTATGGTATCTGGTTCTAGAGTTGGTGGGATGACATGTCTTCATCTCCATCTATATCCTCACATGATGGATTGGACCGACCGATGTTTCTTTCCATAGCCAATTTTATGGCTGCCACTGTGGGGCCGACGCTTGCGAACCCAACTGCTTATCGTTCTGGTATATACATCTTGCACTCAAAACATCCGTGATCTACAATTACACCACGGGTTCCTTGTATACATTAACTTCGTTCAAAGTATCTGTTGCTGCTTTCCATCCCCAACAACTTCATGTCCTTCCTGATACACATTAACAATGCTCTTACTAGTGAAAAGTGGACAGAGTGGCACAAAAGATACTTCCGTGATCTGCAATTTATTCCTTAACTGGTGAGAACTCAACAGGGGTTCAAAATCATTTTCATTAATAATCAAAGACTATATGTTCTTTGGTGAGATACTTTTCCCTTGTCTTCTTCCTGTGTATTATCGATTTCTAGTTATATACTTAGTCGTGTTTCTATGATCATGGGTTCCAATGTTGGCGTGTTGACATATCTTCTTCTCCATCTATATCCTCGCATGGCTAATTGGACTGCCCGCTGTTCCTTTTCTTACTTAGTGAATTTTATGCCTGTGCTTTCCGAGTTGCCGCAATTCAACTCTGCTTCTTCTTGTTCCGTCATCTACATCTACCACTCAAAATTTCTATGATCTACAATTCCACTGCGAACTTCTCTGTCCTTTTTCCCTTATTTTACTTCCATGTAGTATGGGACTATAAAATATGGACATGATATTTTATAGAGCATGTACGGATTCCACGTTCCATACCTGGCGAATTTTTTGATCACGGGTTCTCAGGAAGGCGGGCTCAAAATTGGGCCTCCATTGTTCCGTGCCCTACAAATAGCACCCAAAATTCCGTGATATACAAATTGACAAGTGGACTTGCGGACTCAACATTGCACTTCTATTGTTCCATGTCCTCCAAAAAACACTCCCAGTTTCACGATATAGAAATTGACACACGGAATGCAGGGTTGGCGGGGTCGAGATTGCCATTGTTTACGAATGATAACCCCTATGAAGTATCTAAAAAAATATTTTGAATACTAAATTAGCTCTTAGTAGTGACAACTGGACACATAGGTACGAAACAATTGGGATTGCAAGCTTCACAATATACAAATTGACTACCGGATTCCGACATCGTTCGCTCTTCTGTGTTAGAGATTACGCATTCAAATGTTCAGAGCGATACAATTAGAACATTAGGGCCTCACGTCTTCTGCAGACACCTTCACAACCTGTTTTGGATCCTCCTCTTGCCGGGTTCACGAAATGTGCAACCTCAACGTTGGCGGGTTGACATATCTTTATCTCCATCTATATAATCACACGACGAATCTGAATGACTGTTGTTGCTTTCCATACTTGACCAATTTTATGTCCACGGTTGCCGGGTTGGCGCCAATTTCATCTCCATATATATCCTCGCATGGGGAATTTGTTGAAATAATGTAACTGTGAAGAGCATTCTTATTATTATTGGATTAAATCCCCATTGCGGATTAATCATGTCATTATTATTATTATTGTTATTGGATTAATCCCCATTGTGGATTAATCATGTCGATAATTGTATAAGGACCAAATCCCCTTTTGCAGATTGGTCATCAGACAATTATAAAGGGCAGAATAAGAAGTCGACCCCAACAATTATTATGGAAGACCTAGAATTAATTAAAGGTGGGTTTACCCACCCAGAGTGAGAGGTCGACCCTGCTAGT
>JASDQU010686412.1:23274-38586 GCA_032191745.1 Picea mariana
CTCTTTTTAGACTCTCTAAACATGAAAAGATTGCCAAGCGATCTTGTTTTTTTCACGCTCGTTAAATTATTTGAAGAAAATGTTCGACGAGCAATAGTTTATCACTTTTTCAGTCTCATCAAACTCTTTTACGAAAAATGAACTGGGAGAGTTCTCTTTAAGTGTTTTTCATACTCTCAAAACATGAAAAACCGTCGAGTTTTCTATCCTTGGACTCGTTAAACAAACATCGAAAGACCCGCAATGGGACCAAACCACTCCTTCCTAGGGTTTGTTAAATATACTTCGAGGGACTCATCAGAAGGATGAACTTAAATCAACAAGCATATGTTATCCTCCTCAAGCTTGTGTAAAAATAAAGAGGTACTCGCCAAAGATGGTAGGGAAAAAAATTGGGAAAGAAACATTTCTAAACATGTCTTCCATGGAAGAGTCTCTTTTGAACATGACACCCTTTCACTCGCCTTGTGTCTAGGTTGGAAAATCCACTTGTCTCCTGATCGTACTCCTATAAGATTACAAATTGGTCTATGATCCTTGTTGTTGAGTCAGTATTTCCAAGACGGTTGTCATGTCATCAATATGTTCAAAGAGAAATTCAACCTGGAAAGCCTTCTATTGCATCGGCCATTTCTGCAGTCTTTAAGCCTTCTATTACATCGGCCATCCCTGATTCAGTCCTGAATCACTTGTTACTTTGATCTACATCTTGTTACTTGTTTTGTGTCATTGATGTGGGATACATTAAGGCCCTCCTGTGACGAATCTTTTCCTATCAACTTCAACTCATTATCTAGGAATTAGACTTAGAAACTAATCGGTACCTTGGAACTTGCATGCCTAAATGGTGGGTTTCCTCTCTTTCGACAGTGGGTTTTCATTATTGATCCCTGATTGGGAGATTCCACAGAGTGTTCAACTTCAGCTCATTAATTTGCATTCGTTGGATTGTACGAGTGTACCTTGGGAGTCATTGACATTAATGATGATTTCCCTCGCACTTTTTAATGGTATACACTAATGACTGGTAATCAAGTGGTTTCTACCAAGTTCGACTTCGACACATGTATTCGCATGGTTAGATTCATACTATAGAGTGGTGGAGATGAAGACCCTGAATCCTTTCTTACAGATTCAGGTTGTGTCGAAGTATATTCAGATTGTGTTGTTGCATAGATCCACATTGTATGTCTTGTGGCTATGTTCAAATTTGAATCTTTAACACATATATCCACAGTGTATTATTGGTGGCCATGTTCAGATCTGAGTCATAGTGGCATGGATCCACAGTGTATGTTTGGTGGCCATGACCTATATTACCTGACATGGATCTCCGCATGTCAGCATTTATGCTTTGATTCATTTGTATTTTGAGTATGGTAATGCCTACCTCAGTGATGATATATTATTGTACTGTATTTCTTTGTTTGTTGGCAGGTTTCCGACCGACTGTTCCTTGTTCCTTACACACACTCGACAAAGTATTTCATCTATCACTCTGTTCTAACTTCACACTTTGGGGGGCTCTCTGTTACACATTATTTTCATCATCCTTATGACTGTTAATGATGTAAACCTATATGTTTCCTTCGGAAGGGTCAGTGGCCTGAGTTCCTGAAGAAGGAAGGGAGAAGAACTTTTCTTGAGAAAAGAAGTTGCATTTTCCTTTGTAAAAACCCTATAAAAAAGGAAGTTTGTAGGATGAATTATAGCTAGGGTGCGAGAATGCCTGATTCTCGTAGGCTGCATCATAGCTAGGTTGTGAGGAGTTTGTAGTTTTCTCTATAGGCAAGGTGCGAGAATGCTTACACATGGGAAAAATGAGCATTTTCTTGAATCTTCTAGAAGGAGAAACTTTCATGGTGAGGTGGCATCCAAATGGTTTGGATCTTACTCACTTTCATGATTTAGTGGGATCATCCTAACCTCCTCACCTTATCCTCTTTAGCTTATAAAAGGAGAGGATCTCTCATGGAGAAGGGATAAGTTGGATTTGGCTTGGAATTATTGGCTTGGTTAAAGTGGTTTTGAGTTTTGCCTTTGTCAAGATAGATTATGAATATTATCAGATCTGTGCTCTCAGAATTCTTGGAGTGAAAGTGTGTGGGGAATGAAGGACAGTTGGAAGGGACCTTATGACAACAAGGCCATGGTTGTAATCTCTCTTTCACATTTAATATGATACAGTAATATGATTCTTTCCTATAAAGCTTGTTGTGTTTTGTTGTATGATTCCTTGATCACATACATAGGTTTATATTGAGTTTATGTTATTGCTATCACTTTGGTTAGTTGCATTCTTTTGTAGGTTCATCATTATATGAGCATTGGAACAGAGCTAGGATGGCGATGGTGAGAGGAAGCGAAATTTAAATAGTATGTCACCCATCCCTCTTTAGTTAGTAAATTCAATATCTAAAACTTAAGGAAAGTGTCATGTTCTAGTGTGTTTTGTTCTAGATCTAGGTGGATCTAGGGAGATCAGTTAGTGTCCACACCTACCGATTTATCCAATAACACCTAGGAAGGTGAACATTGTGGAAACAAAAGGTTAGAGAGATGTGGAAGGACTAAAAGTTGAGCTATGATTCATTGGACATCTAATCAATATTAAGAATGTCAATATTGGAACAGAGAAGACACCAAAGTTTGAAAATGTTGGAGATTACTGGGATGCTGCCACCATTGACAAAATTAAAGAGTTACTGCATGAATATCATGACTTGTTTCCAACCAATTTCACTGATATGAAGGACATTAAAGGTCTTAAGGGAGAGATAAGGATTCCTTTAAATCCAGATGCAAGACCATTTAAACAGAGACCTTACAGACTGAACCCTAAATATAAGGAAAAAGTGAAGATTGAGCTTGACAGAATGCTAGAAGTAGGAATCATAGAACCTGTCGAAGAGTTAGAGTGGATTATCCCTATGGTGGTACAAGACAAGAAGACAGCAGAGATCAAGATATGCATAGATATCATGAAGCTGGATGATGATTGTTTGTATGACCCCTTCCTTACACCATTCACTGACGAAGTGTTAGATATGTGGGAGGCCGGGAAGTATATTCTTTTACAGATGGATTTTCAGGATACCATCAGAGTCAGATTGCCAAGGAAGATCGCCATAAGACCAAATTTGCAACAGAATGGGGATCCTACCAATATATAATGATGCCATTCAGATTGAAGAATTCCCTAGCCATATTTTCCAGGGTGGTGGTCGAAGCATTCAAGGAATTTCTGCATAAATGTTTAGAAGCATATTTTGATGATTGGACTGTTTTTAGTTTATTGAAGTATCATATTGAATGTCTAAGGCTAATGTTGGATAAATGCAGGTAGTGTCAAATTTCCTTGAACCTGAAGAAATGTATTTTCTTTTCACCATTTGGAGTTTTGTTAGGTCATATCGTATGCAAGAAAGGATTGTTGGTAGATCCATCCAAAATTGCCATTATCATTGATCTACCCCCCCCTACGACAGTCAAACAACTGCGCACTGTGTTGGGACACACAGGATACTACATGAAGTTCATTAAGGGCTATGCTCATATTACGGTGCCCATGGAGAAGTTGTTGAAGAAGGATTGTCAGTTTAGTTGGATAGAAGAATGCCAGCAGAGCTTCAACACATTGGAACATAAAATGGTTACTGCGCCCATTCTGGTTTTCCTAGATTGGACCAAGGAGTTTCATGTGCATGTTGATGCATCTTCCATTTCTTTAGGACATGTTTTAGCACAACCGAGAGGAGGATATATTGACCACCTGTTATCATTTTCTAGCAAGAAGCTATCAACAATAGAAATTAATTACACCACTACATAGAGAGAAGGATTGGCCATGGTGTACGAACTGCAAAAGTTCCGCCACTACTTGTTGGGAGAAGACTTTAAAATGTTTACTGACCACTCCATGCTGAAATACCTAGTCAACAAGATAGTGTTGGGGGGAAGAATATGCATATGGTTTTTTTTGTTTCAAGAATATGATTTTGAGATCATAGTAAAGCCAGGGAGAATGAACAAAGGCCTTGACCACTTCTCAAGGTTGGAACATGGTGAAGAACAGGCCAGTTTGGTGGATACACTACTGAATGCACAACTATTGGTCATTAGAAATATTGATGACCACTTTGCATAGATAGTCCAGTTCCTATCAACAAGAATGGCACCTAGTGAGTACACAATTCATCAGAAGAAACAACTAGTTGTGTGTGCTGCAGACTTCTCACTTATAGATGGGAATCTATACAATATGAGACCTGATGAGATATTAAGAAGATGTGTTATGGAGGAAGAACGACCACTAATCCTTGTAGAAGCTCATGAAGGCATTGCAGGAGGTCATTATGCAAGAAAATAAACTGCACAGAAGGGTTTGAGAGCTGGCCTTTGGTGGCCTACCTTACACAGGGATGATAAAGACTACTCCAGAGCCTGCAATGTATGCCAAAGAGTTAGGAAACCTTCTAGAAGATATGAAATTCCACTAGCACCACAAATGGCTCTACAAGAATTTGAGAAATGGTCCATTGACTTTGTTGGACCTATAAACCAACCAAGAAAGTGCACAGGAGCAAGGTACATAATTATAGCAACATAATACTTGACCAGATGGGTCGAAGCAAGAGAAGTTAAGGACTATAGTGCAACTACAATTGCTCACTTCATATTTGATGACATCATAACCAGGTTTGGATTACCAAATATCCTTATGAGTGATCAAGGAACACATTTCATCAATAAGACAGTTGAAGCCCTGACTGAAGAATTTGTAGTCCACCATCAGAAGAGCACACCTTATCATCCACAAGCCAATGGGACAATTGAAGCATTCAACAAGATCTTGGAGACAACGCTCACTAGGATTTGTAGTGTGAACATGGATGATTGGGATCTAAGAGTACATGTAGTCTTATGGGCCTATAGAACCACTTGAAACAAGCTGACAATGTAGACCCCCCTTCAAATTGGTTTATGGTCTCAAAGTTGTTGTTACAATGGAATATATGGTACCAAGCCTAAGAATTGCTACCTTTATAGATATGGATGACCATGGCGTTGTTCAAGAGAGTCTTACACAGTTGGTTGAATTGGAGGAAGACAGATTTGTTGCAGGATTCCATCAGAAGGTACAGAAGGAAAGAGAGAAGGCCTATCATGACAGGCACATCAAGAAGAAGGAATTCAAACAAGGTGATCAAGTACTGGTATATGATAATAAGTTCATAAAACATCTTGGGAAGTTTAGAATGCATTGGCTAGGGCCATATGAGATCGCTTATGTTACAGAGGGAGGATTTGCGCAATTGAATATGTTGAATGGAGAATGGAAGGAAGTTTTGGTAAATGGGAGCCAGTTGAAGCTATACTATGACAACCAGTTGCCTCCAATCTCTTAGTAAAAGCATGAAGAAAAGGGTCTAGGTACTACGTGCAGTTGAAACTGGGTACTAGACACAGAAAAGAGAGTCTGCACAAGGGAAAAAGAGGTTGCACTACGCAGTCTAGAGTCAAAGTAAAACATGAATCTTAGATCTAAAGTGCCATGAGACGAGTCACAGGTTAGTGTTGGGGGCCTGTTGGCCCTTGGTTATGGAAGCAAGCAAAGATAAAGGAAGAGAAAGGGAGAATGCGAACTTCGTGGAAGACACAGTGACTGTTACTAGGTCGAAGCGAGAAAAAGAGAAAAAAAGAAGGAGCAAAGTAAGTCGTTGGATGAGGAGATCGAGAATGACAGATAAGAAAGAAAGAAGGATCATGGACAAGTCAACAAGTAGAAAAATCCACCATTGGATGCTTTGGAGCACCGTGCACGAAGGAAGAAAAGACAGATTGGCGAAGCCTTGAAAATATGGGTCAAGTTGACCTAGGGTTTTAGACACCTAGAGTTTTGGTATCTAGGGTTTTGGACACCTAGGTTTCGGCCTAAGGATGTCGGTGAGCTATTGTAATGTATAAATAAAGGTCATAAGGACCTAGTTAGGGTTGGTATGATATTATTGTCAATCTAGTGGTATTGTTGTCATGAGTGATTGTTGTTGTGTGAGAGATAAGTGATAAGAGTGAGAGCCTTCTGGTTAAGATATTCATCTAGGTGCGAAGATCAACCCTACAGCTGGGTGCGTAAGGAGGGGAGAGAAAGAGAGGAGAAGAAATTAGATATGATAGCTAAGAGAACATATAAGAATTGTATTCTTTACCTTAATATATTATAGCACAATTTTGTTGATGTAGCCCTAGAGAGAGTGTGAACCACGTACATCTTGTGTTGTGTGTGATTGGTATTTTATCTCTGTCATTGATATACTATGATTGTGTTACTATTTTAGATCTGATAAGTAGATGTGAAGAATAGATCTAAGCTGATAAGTGATATATGAATGATGTGTTGTTCTTGTGTTAAATCCACTTGATCTTCCCTTTGGTTGTAGACATCTCTATCCTGCAACACCCTCATAACTATTTCGGGTGAGACTGCATCTGCTTCGTAGGTGTTGCCAAAAGGGCTAGTAGTTAGGGCTTGTTGGTGTGCTCTTGGAGCTAAACCTTGGGTCTATCCCTGTGCCAACATCCTTGAAATGGTTTGGGATATGACTTGCAATTTGAAATAAAATGAAAAATGAGACTTGGAATGAGGAATCCTTGAATTTGATGGATTACTTGGATAGGATATCACCTAAAGCAACCCTCACTCCGAGGTGCCATGTGACTAAAGTTTATTTACTCATTGAATTCGATAACTAGTGTTTTGCTCAATTTAAAGCAATGCAACATTTGGATTAAGGGGTCCAATTTATGAAATTGTGCCTTCGGAGTAAATGGATAGTGTGGTTGCCTAGTCCATGCCTAAACAAGCTTGCATCATCTCACAAAACTCAAAAATGTTGCTCCATTAGATTTTTATGCCCTGAGGAGGAATTGGCCAAGAGTCCCTAAAATGGTTTGGAATGCGACTTGCAACTGAGCATATAATGAAAACTGAGACTCACATTGAGGAACCATCATCTCCATTGGATTCTTGGCATATGATTTCAGCTAGAGAAACCCTCACTTCTGGGTCCAATCCCTTGGAAGTTGTTTTTTTCATCAATTTTGAGAACTAGGGTTTTTCTCAGTAAGAAGCAATGCAACATTTGGACTTAGGGGTCCAATTTATGAAAGCATTCCTCAGGAGTGGATGGATAATGTGGTCACATATTCCATGCCTAAAAAATCTTGCAGCATCCCATGTAACTCAAAAATGTTGCTCTATTAGGATTTTATGCCATGAGGAGGAATTTCCAAGAGTCCCCGAAATAGTTTGAGATGCAACTTGCAACTAGGAATATAACAAAAACCAAGAATCTGATTGAGGAAATGTTATCTCTGTTGGATTCCTAGTATAGTATTTCAGCTAGAGAACCCCTCACTCCTGAGTCTAATCCCTTGGAAGTTGTTTTTTCATCAATTATGAGAACTAATGTTTTTCTCAGTTTTAAGCAATGCATTATTTGGATTTAGGGGGTCCAATTTATGAAACCATGCCTCAGGAGAGGATGGAAAATGTGGTCACCTTTTCCATGCCTAAAAAATCTTGCATCATCTCACATAACTCAAAAATGCTTGTCTGTTAGGATTTTATGACATGAGGAGGAATTGGCCAAGAGTCCCTGAAATGGTTTGGGATGAGACTTGCAACCGGGAATAAAATGAAAATCGAGTCTCAGATTGAGGAACCGTCGACTTACTGGGATAGGATTTCAGCTAGAGCACCCCTCACTCCTGGGTGCCATGCCTCAGAAGTTTCTTTACTCATTGATTTCGAGAACCAGTGTTTTGCTCAGTTTGAAGCAATGCAACATTTGGATTAAGGGGTCTAATTTATGAAACCGTGCCTCGGGATAAGATGGAAAATGTGTTCACCTATTCCATGCCTAAATAATCTTGCAGCATCTCACAGAACTAAAAAATGTTGCTCTGTTAGGATTTTATGCCCCGAGGTGGAATTGGACAAGAGTCCTCAAAATGGTTTGGGATGCAACTTGCAACTGAGCATATAATGAAAACCAAGACTCAGATTGAGAATTTTTCATCTCCGTTGGATTGATGGCATAGGATTTCAGCTAGAGCACCCGTCACTCCCTGGTCCAATCCATGAAAAGTTGTTTTTTTCATCGATTTTGAGAACTAGGGTTTTTCTCAGTAAGAAGCAATGCAACATTTGGATTTAGGGGTCCAATTTATGAAACCATGCCTCAGGAGCGTATGGACAATGTGGTAACATAGTCCATGCCTAAACAATCTTGCATCATCTCACAAAACTCAAAAATGTTGCTCTGTTAGGTTTGTATGGCCTGAGCAGGAATTGGATAAGAGTCCCTGAAATGGTTTGGGATGCCACTTGCAAATGGGCATAAAAATAAAAACCGAGACTTAGATGGAGGAAACGTCGAATCCGATGGATTACTGGGATAGTATTTCAGCTATAACACCCCTCACTCCCGGGTGCCATGCCTTGGAAGTTGCTTTACGCATTGATTTCGAGAACTAATATTTTGCTTAGTTTGAAGTAATGCAACATTTGGATTAAGGGGTCCAATTTATGAAACCATCCCTCGGGAGTGGATGGATAATGTGTTCATCTATTCCATGCCTAAACAATCTTGTAGCATCTCATAAAACTCGAAAATGTTTCTCGATTAGAATTTTATGCCATGAGGAGGAATTGGCCAAGAGTTCCCAAAATGGTTTGGGATGCGATTTGCAAATGGGAATATAACAAATACCGAGATTCCTATTGAGTAATCGTCATCTTCGTTGGATTTATAGAATAGGATTTCAGCTAGATAACCCCTAACTCCCTGGTCCAATCCCTTAGAAGTTGTTTTTTTCATCAATTTTGAGAACTAGGGTTTTTCTCAGTTTGAAGCAATGCAACATTTGTGTAGTAAAGTTCAGGAAGAGTAGTGGGTCATGGACGATGATGAGAACCCTTTGGAATTCATCATTTTCTTCACCTATCTTTTTCTTTAGAAATAGGAAGAAGTCATATATGTATGTGTTGATGTTGTTGATATTTTACCAAGTCTACACTTCCTGCCAAATGTCCTTGGTAGTCAAGATATAATGCAATGGGTTTATCTCACAAGGTATCAACTTTGAGAACATGTGACATAGAACATGTTTGGTGACATGACATAGTACCAAATTATTTGGATGACATAATTATTTTTCTCACCATAGGTGTTGTGCGACAATGGTACTTGACAACATAGAAGACACAATTGGTTTTTTGTGTGACCAACTATTAGATAAATAGGTCATTTGTACAAGCTCATGGTATATGGAATCCTTTGATGTTGCATCATGGATCATAAAATACTTAGAATTTTATGGGAGATCCATCATGAAACACTTATAATATGCTCAATCTTGTGACATCTATCAAGGAACTAGGAAACTATCTTGTAGGGATGAAATGTTGTTACACCTGGTATTTGTTCTACAACCATTAGAAAAATGGGTAGTAACATTAACAACCCTAGGTGCTCAATTTAGATAAAAACAATATCATATATGCATTATGAAGAAATCTCAATAAGACTCTTAGTATCTCCCGTTGGAAATAACAATCTGAGGAACTTGTTATCTCCCAATAAAAACTCATTTTTATTTTTGTCTTAGGTGATAAGTTGGGTTTTTAGTCTCTTGAGTCATTTAATAAAGTGTTCCCTTCATTAAGTCCAATCATCAATTTTGGGTCATGTCATATGAGGTTAATAGATGACTAAGTGGTTGTGATGGTCATTGTCCTAGGTCATATTGTTCAAAAGATAAGTCATTTCTTTCCTAAAAGGTGAGTCATGGGTCATGTAAGTCAGTTTTTGTCCATTATAAGTCATCATTTGTCTTTCAAATCATGATTTGACTTTCTATCTATCGTTATTCTTCATGATTATGAGTTTGTAGCGCATTTAGGTACTTTTTTATTGAAATCTCTACCAACTTAGCCATTTTTGTCAGCACAAATCATCATTTCTACATAAGGCACGCTACCAACTCGGGGGGAAAACCTTGTTTTGAATTTTGAAAAGTTCCAAGGTAAAATTTGTATCAAGAAGGTGTTTTCTGAGTTCTTAGACCA
Organism: Picea mariana; assembly: GCA_032191745.1. NCBI lineage: Eukaryota > Viridiplantae > Streptophyta > Pinopsida > Pinales > Pinaceae > Picea > Picea mariana. The sequence goes on from JASDQU010686412.1 coordinate 33,407, forward strand.
TCATCAAAGAATTGATGGACTCTTCTATAGTTGCATCTCGTCATCAAAGGAATTATCAAGGCTTTAAATCACAACTGTTATCTTTTGAGTTGCTTCTAATCATATCGATGCAAAATTGTCCATAATTAGGTGTCTATACAATGATGGCTCCAAGAAAGGATCCTATTCCCAATAAGAGGTTAGGCTCTCTAGTAAAATTCAAGCCCACTGATACCACTTAGATCGAGCAAAATTCCAACCATGTGGACTCATTCGAGCACATGGGGTGTTGGAGATTCTACAATTAAATTGAAGGGCATCACCTAGAGGTTTATAGGGATTTTGTGTAGAACTAAAAGAGTGGCAAGAAAAAGGTTGGTCCCCTGGAAATCCATGTGATAGTGGATATGATTGCAGAAGTAAGAGAGATCCCTATGACAAGGGAACTATGGTTTAAAGCAAAGAGAATTGAAAAACAGGACTGGTGCCAATATATGCTCAGACGTGAGCATAGAGGAGTTGATTTAGTGAAGGGTGTGCCAAGGAAGTGTATAATAGAGGAATATGACAAACTTATCTTCATCATTCAGAGGTTTTTCACATGTGAAGGAAGATATAGTTTGGTTTTGTAGTACCATTTCAAACTCCTTATCCATTTCACTGGTAATAAAGAGATAGACTTACCCTATTTCCTTTTCATGTCCTTGCAAAGGATGATTTCATTTGAGCAGAGAAAACCTGATAAGCTTCAAAAGTCTATTTTCCACCATGCCTTAATAAAGCTCATAGTCCTTGAACAATTGAAAAAGGAAATGAAGGATTGGCCCACTTTCTTATTTATATCAAATTATCAAATTGATTTTATTCCTTCTCCTTCAAAACTCAAAACTCAAAACCCCTAAAAAGAAGAATGCAACACCTCCTATTGCCTCTTCTGTCCCATCATATGAGATACCACAATCTACTACCCCCTCTGTTCCTACACTTGAAATAGCTTAGCCTTCTGCTTCTATTATTCCCTTTGTTGGGTATGTGTTATATTATTTGCATGTATCTGTGTGTGTGCATGTTAGATTTGACAATTATGTGTGTGTGGTCGCATTATATTCGACAACTGCGTCTGGCGATTTTTGTTATTTTTAGTGGTTTTGTTAATTAATAACGGATTAAGGGATTAGGTTTTTGGTAGCTACAGAATACCTAAAAAATTGTATATATTGTATGGTGAATGGTGAAATTAATACAATAAAGAGTTGAAAGGTGTGGCACCAAGGAAGGTTGGTTTTCTCCCGGTAAAGGGATGCTAATGTAAATCTTTGTGTACCATGTGTATGAGCCATTGATTAATTTTTGTTTTGCTTAAGAATATGTATGAATTGCTTTACTTCATAGGTTAAAACTTACACCCTCGGCATCTGAAACACCTCAGTCTCCTCAAAACCTTATTCCTCAAAAACCCTTACTTGTCCAAGTCTAAAAAATAGATAAGAGGAAAGGAAATTCCCAAGAATTAGTTGTTGAAGATCAAACAGAGCCTCTTGTAGAGATTCCCCCTATGGAAATTGAAGATAATCCTCCAACTATCGAAGCAAGAGTTGATGCACTAGCTCTTAGAAGGTCATCAAAGAGGAAGCTTGTTTTATCAAGGGAGTCTCTTCCAATAAGTGATGTAGTAAAACATAGAGATAGGTTATCAAGATTTAAAGTCTCCCCTCTTGAAAATAAATATTTGGAATCCATAGTTTAGTTGAGTGAATCTTCACCAGATTCAACCCCAAAGATAGAGGAAGGACCTAGAGAGAATTGGGATAAGTTGTTCAAAGATCCAGACAGGAAGCTCAAGGAAGTTCAGGAGAAGAATCAAAGGTTACATCAGGAGAATATCATACTTGGTAGACAAATTTCAAGACAAATAGATGAACTTGCAGGGGAATGTAACCAGTTGAAGAAGAACATCGGGAAAAAGATGATTCAGAGGAAGAAATTGGTCAACATATACAAACAGAACCTTAGCCTGAGAGCAGAAAATAGAAAGCTAGAAGAACACTTATATTTAGACAAGAATATGCTTAGCAAGAAGAATTTGTCTATCTTCTTGAAAGAGATTACTTCTTCTAGTTCTCCCAAGCATGATGATTGATTCATAGATTTTTCAAAGTTCTGTGTGACTGTTGACCAATGATGAGTTAATGTTTTGAAACTAATGAAAATATGGAAACTACCTTAAGAGAAACATGTATGGGTATGGTTATTGAGATGAAGTCTGAGTAGTATCAATAGGAATTATAATGGGAAGTGATATGTGTTTTGAGACAGGTTCTCCATTTCCAAAAGCATTTAGCAATTAATTTTGAAGATTTTGGACAAAACAGGTAGCTACAGGAGTTTGTAGCACAGACTGTGTTTTCTCCATGTAGTGTGCTACCAACTCGTTAACGTTTTTTGTGTAATGGTTTTGGTCAAGGTTGACCTGATTTTCAACGTTCAAAGGCTGAATCATGACTCCAGGTGTTAGCTAAGATGCAGTGAATATTTTCTATAGCCACGAGATAGCTCAAGAAAAGCTAATGTTTTGGAATTCTAATGGGATACCTATCCCTTAGAAATAGGATCTCATCCTATCATTGTGCATCAATTTAGATTCGACTTGATGTGTACTCTTTTAGATCCATCTTTTGAGGATATTAGTCAATATTGTAAAGCTTATTTAATCCCATTTAGGCATCTTTGTAAAGGTTTCGATATTGAAGACTCTATTGTACTTTTTTGATGTAAAACCTTGATATATATTCTGGAATGATAATTCTCTTTCATTGATATTGCTTAGATCCATGTCTCTCTTTCTTATTTTGTACTTGTGTTTTGAATTTCGTGTTCAGTTCTTTGATTATTTAATGATTCATGATTGTCATATTATATCTACATTGATAAATAAAGGATCACAAGCCCTCTGTTGGTTATATATGACCTTTTACATGTGTTATCAATATATGTAATGATGTTGGTATAGTTATCATTCTCCATCCACTTGAATTATATAAACCATCTGATCAATACTCTTGAAGGCCTTATTCTGTCTAGATATGTTCAAATTACCTTGTGTGAAGGAATGAGTGTGTGAGTTGTTCATCTTTGATCCAACTTTAAAATACATCTTTAAGCATTCTGATAAAGTTGCCAGCCTCTCTTGATCTACAAACTGAAGAGACTCCTGGAGAGATAACAAAACTTACACTCTCCAAAATAGGTCTAATATGTACATATAAACAACCTGTTCATAGTTTCGTATGGTGGGTCAAACCTATCTTCAATTTACCTATCATATGTGCTGGTAAAGTGCATGATTAGGTGTTGGTTCATGGGCCAAGATTTGTTTATCTAAATTTTTATCCCATAGTTGGGCACTTCATTTAGGGAAACAAGACAGAATTGACTCAAGGGTGAGTCAATAATTGTGGAACAAGCTTGTTGGTCCCTTCATTTTGATGGAGTACATGTTGGTACATACTCAACATACAAATAAATTTAAGTTGCATCACACATAATAAGGACCATAAATTCAATAAAGAGTATCATAGATGGTCGTAGCCATGAAACATGATTTTATTCATGACTTTAGGTGGCTAAAGAAGTAGATTGGTGTAAGTTGTCTAAATAGACTTGTGGGAGATTACGAAAGTCCATTATGATTCTTGGTTTGGATTTTATGCCGTCGAACCAAATTGGCCACGTGTCCTTGAATGGCTTGAGGAGGTTAGTTAAAACTTGCAATAAAACTCAAACCAGGACTCGGATGAATGAAATGTCAGTTGCATTGGATTCAAAGCATTGAGTTTCAGCTAGTGGGGTCCCTACAGTATCATTCTGTCCACCAAAAAAACCATTTGTTGAAGTATCTCTGACACTAGGGTTTTGGTCAATGAGGCATAGTGCAATTTCTGAAGATGAGGTCGATTTTGAAGAACACTCCATCGGGCATTTTTTTCTAGTGTAATTGCATGGGCCTTGGCCAAATAGACTTGTGGGGGCTTACAAAACTCCATTATGCTGCTCGGTTTGGATTTTATGCCCCCGGACGAAATTGGCCACATGTCCTTGAATGGCTTGAGGAGGTGAGTTGCAACTATCGATAAAACTCAAAAATGGGACTCAGATGCATGAACTATGAATTGCATTGGATCTGGAGCACTAGGTTTCAACTATTAGGGCTGCTACACTATCATTCTATCAACCAAAAAACCATTTGTTGGAGTATCTCCAACACTAGGGTTTTGGTCAATGAGGGATAGTGCAATTTCTAAAGAGGAGGTCGATTTTCAAGAACATTGTGCAGGTATTTTTGGCTAGTGTATTCACATGGGCCTTGGACAAATAGACTTGCAAGATCTTACAAAACTTTGTTATGCTGCTTGGTCTGGATTTTATGCCCCCAAACCAGATTGGCTACATGTCCTTGAATGGATTAAGAAGGCGAGTGGAAAAAATCAATAAAAAAGGAATGAATTTAGGTGGATAAAGAAGTAGAGTGGTGTAAGGTGGCTAAATAGACTTGCGGGAGCTTATGGAAGTTAGTTATCATGCTCAGTTTTGATTTTATTTCCCTGAGCCAAATTGGCCACATGTCCCTGAATGGCTTGAGAAGGCAAGTTGCAAATCACGATAAAAATCAAACCGGGACTCGGATGCACGAACCATCAGTGGCATTGGATTCATAGCACTGGATTTTAGATAGTGGGGCCCAAAAGCTATCATTCTATTGATCAAAAAACCATGTGATGGATTTTCTTCGACACTAGGGTTTTGGTCAATGAGGCATAGTGAAATTTCAGAAGATGAGGTCAATTTTCAAGAACACTATGTCGGGAAGTTTTGGCTAGTGTAGTTGCATGGAACTTGTCCAAACAAACTTGTGGGAGCTTACAGAACTACGTTATGCTACTCAGTTTGGATTTTATGCCACATGTCTTTGAATGGCTTCATGAGGCGAGTTGCAACTATCGATAAAATTCAAACTGAGACTCCAATGCATGAACTGTCAGTTGCATTGGATCCAGAGCATCTAGTTACAACTATTGGGGCCCCTACACTATCATTTCGTCGACTGTTAAGCCCTAATATTGGATCATTACCCCTTAATTGGGGCATATTATATTAGTAATGTTATTTTATTTATGTCGGCTTTAGGCCATTAGTTGTAATTA
>JASDQU010686413.1:0-31533 GCA_032191745.1 Picea mariana
ATGAACATACCCATTGGTCGAATCTGATGAGCATTTATCCGTAATAACAATGTGATGAACATAGCCATATTGTTGCAATATGATGAACTTAGCCTCATCGTCGTAATGTGATGAACAATGCATCATCATTGCAATTTGATGAAAATATCTCGACGTTGTAATTTGACAAACATTTCAAAATGTCACAATGTGTCAAACATTACCCATTGTCGCAATGTGATGTTCACAAACCAATGTCACATTGTGACAAATATAGCCCATATTTCAAAGAGAGGACCATTTTCCAATGTCACAATGTAATGAACATAACCCACTACCAAAATGTGACAAACCTATTCCAACACAATAATGTGTTTGTAATGCATTTATGATGTGTTTAATTCATTTTTTTATATGTTTCATGTGTGTGTGTGATGCATTTATATTTATGTTGAACTTTTANTTATATGTTTCATGTGTGTGTGTGTGTGTGTGTGTGTGTGTGTGTGTGTGTGTGTGTGTGTGTGTGTGTGTGATGCATTTATATTTATGTTGAACTTTTAAATATGTCTCATCCAACATAAATTATATGTGTTTAATTCATTATATATGTGTTTATTTCTCGACGTATCAGTGTGACGAACATAACCCATTGTCAGACTATGAAAAACCTATTTCAATGCCATAATGTGACAAACAAAATCCCTTCATCATAATTTGATGACCATAACCTTATGATGTCATGGGACGAACAAAAGTTAATGTCACAATGTGATGAAGAAAATTCGATGTCGCAATGCGATAAATAAAACATGATCATCATTGCAATATGGCAGTTCCATAGTAAACTATGGTTAAACATAACCAATATGGCCAATCATAATCATATCCACATGGTCAATGAAGGTCACCCATGAGCATGGTCAACCATAATAAACCATGTTCAACCATGGTCATGGTCAACTACACTAAACCATGGTGAAGGACAACCACAATTAACCATAGTCAACCTTTCCTTCCCAAAGTCAACCAAGGTCTACCAAAGTTAACCATTGTCATGGTCAATCATAGTCAACCATGGTTATTGTCAGTTAATGTATTACTATATCAATACTTTAATAATGTATTACTACTTTTATAATGTTTTTTTTTTTTTACAGAAACAGAAATATGATTTATATATATATAAGGCGCGACCGAAGTCGCTAGTATATAAAAAATCATGGTGTTGGTTCAATGACCCAGCGGCTAAAATGCCGAGTGCTTTCTACATGGGCTTGTTCCCAAAAACTTCAGCTACTTATTTAGTAAAGACTAACAAGTCTAGCTAATGCTTGAAAACTACGTATTGGCATAGCCATTGTTACAAAAATTTGGACTGATGGTAAAGCTTACTTCTCCTTTTCCTCTGAAGCTTGCACTGGAATTTCTTCAGAGGGCATGTCCAGAGAAACATTCAGATCTGGGAGGATCGGGGCATCTTTTCTCTCGCCTTCTTCATTGTTGCTTTGGCATTCCGCTTCCTGGGCTCTGGTTCCTTGTTCTTTCTCGAGCCTCTCCCCTTGGCTCCTCAAGTAATCCACCTCATCCTGGAGCTGGTTGATCATGGCTTGGTGTTGGGAGAGAGTTTCCAGAGTAAAATTCAGGGTGGTGCTATGAGAGTCCAAGCGCATGGCTAGATGTTGGGTGGTGAGGAAATTGTCACCCACCATTTCCTACTCTCAATCTTCTTAAACTCTACATTGATCCACGCCTACCAGAGATAAAGCCAGCATGGATCAATGNGCATGGCTAGATGTTGGGTGGTGAGGAAATTGTCACCCACCATTTCCTACTCTCAATCTTCTTAAACTCTACATTGATCCATGCTGGCTTTATCTCTGGTAGGCGTGGGTTGAATTAGGAATTTAGTGTATTGTTCTCCAGTGCTTCCCCTGCTGTTTCCTTGGATGCGGCTTAGAAAAAGTTGTTGGGCTTTGATCAAATTTGCTGCGGCCTCTTCTGTTATGCCTGGGAACTTACTCGAGTTATTCGATGCCACTTGTGTCCTTTTTCTATCTCAATGAGTGTTTCTTTCTCTCTAGATTTTCCTACGATGACCTTTTTTCCAACCTCTTCTCTTGGCACGGTATTGATTTATGGCCTTCCCCTTGGCTTTACCTATCTTGTGAATTCTATAATTTGCACACTCTCTTGAGTTATCGAAACTCTTCTTGTCTCTTATAATTCTATCTGCTTCGCTTGCCCGCCTGTGAGTTTCTAAACAACGTATTCAGCTCTGATTGCCCTGAATTTCCCATGTGAAGTCATTCCTTATGCGTTTAATGTGACTCCTCTGGAGCGTGGTGTGTTGTCGTGACTTGGTCTGCATACTTTGAAAACGTGCCTCAGTCATATCCCAAGTCTTTTGCGTGAGTGTCATTAATGAGAAGATATGGGGAGAGGAGGAGGAGCAAGGTGTTGTTGACCTCATTTGCAGGATCCCACGGGGGACTGACCTTTTAATGCGCTTGTATTCCTTGTTTACTTGTTTCGACGTTCATATTTCACCATTTATGGATTTTGCAACGTACATTGGCCTCACGGAATTGTCGGGAGTTTGTCCAAATCGAATGTTGCACTGGAGCGGTCTATGAGTGTGGTTGTTGGGCGAGTTGTCGACTTGTATGCTTATAATAATTGGAAAGATTATGGGGGGATGAGGAACGTGAACTTTCCATTAATTTCCAAGTATCCTTTGCCTTTACCTATGTCTTTGTTTTTCTGATCGTCGACTCTCCAATTTTTGGCTTGACAAATATGGTAGAAGTAGGGACTCATGCACGAGATAGTGTTAGTGGTTCTATCAATGATTCTCTTGAGCGCTAAGTTTTTTGAGTTTTTGTTTTTGACAAAATACCTTATGATCGTCTTGGAGTCCCCTATTATGATTAGCTTATTAATTTGACGTTCCTTCGCAATTTGGGTCCCTTTGAGAAGTGCATATGCCTCTGCTGAATTGTTTGTGGTGATTCCTAGATTCCAATAATAAGTAATCATCATTTGTCCTCTAGGGCCAAACAGAACCCCTCCTGCACCTGCGTCCCCTACTTTTATAATGTATTTATTAAAGTATTAATACTTTAATAATGTATTTGTTAATGTATTATTACATTAGAAATGTATTACTATTTTTTTAATATGTTATTAATGTATTACTTTATCACTTCATTAATATTTTTTAATGTTTTAGTTTATTCATACTTTAGTAATGTATTTATTAAAAATGAATTTATGTATAAATTATTAAATTAATACATTATAGTATACATTAATGTATTAATGCCCTTCATAGCCATGACAATAAGAAACCATGATCTCATGGTCAACCATAATTAACCATGGCCATTTTGAATAAATGTATTAACGTATTAATACTTTAATAATGCATTACTATTTTAATAATGTATTATTAATGTATTGCTTTCTTAGTGTATTAATACTTTAGAATTGTATTAATTAATAATGTATTTATGCATTAATTAATTACTAAATTACATTAGTATTGTATTAATATTTCAATTTATACAACTTGAGTGGGCTTAAAGGTTGAGAACACGTGTTTCCTCCTTCTAGGTCATAGGTTTAAATCCATAGGGGGGTAGGGCATGTATATCTCTGTATAATTTAGTAGTCAAATCTATGCATGTAGGGGGTCCCTTGTCCCACAAACAAGGGGTTCTCATACACCAATTTGGTTGCATGGAAGGGGTCTCTTGTGTAAACAAGGGTGTCTCATACACAAACAAAGGGGTCTCGTACACCAACAAGCTTGTTCGTAAACTTAAAAATAGATGATTATTATTATTATTATTATTATTACTTTACTAATTTTTTACTAAATACATTAAGGTCAATGTATTATTACTTTATTTATTATTAATGTATTACTTTATTAGTGTGTTAATACTTCTATAATGTATTTATTGATGCATTTAATGTATTTATTGATGTATTTAATACAATATTAATGTATTATTTTATTAGTCTATTAATAGGGTAGCAATGTATTAATTAATAATATATTAATGTAAAAAATTAATTAACACATTATATAATTCATTTATCAACTAATTTATATGTTACTTTATAATGTGAATTAATACTTCAATCTATATATTACATCAATTCATTAATGTATCATTACATTATTAAAATATCAATCAATGAGCTAATGTATATTTGATGTATTAATACATTATTAATGTATTAATACTTTAACTTATACATTACGATAATATCAATATTTTACTTCTTTATTAATGTATTACTTCATTAGTGTATTAATAATTTATTAATGTATTAATACTTTAAAAACGTATTTATTAATGCATTTAATGTATTTATTGAAGTGTTTTAATACTTTAACAATATTTCATGTATTAATACTTTAACAATATATTAATTAATTAATACATTAAATTATTAATGTATCAATCAATTAATATGTTACATTATACATGTATAATRTAAATTAATATTTTAATTTATATATTGYATTTATATATTATTATTTTTATTATATATTACATTAATATAATAATTGATTAATACATTAATTAATGGTCRTTTTCATGTCCATGTCTACTTTATAAAAGTGGTTAATATAAGCCCATGGACGTCATTAATTTGGAAAGGTGAAAAATGGGACCTGTCCCAATATATCAACCACTTTCCACTTTATAAAAGTGGTTAATATAAGTCCATAGACATCATTAATTTGGAAAGGTGAAAAATGGGACCTATCCCACTATATCAACCACTTTTATAAAGTGGTTGTTAAGTGTTGTTGCTAGTTACGCAAGGCATACACCTATTGGAAATGGGCACATTTAATCATCTTTTAATCATAAATTCCAATCATATGGTTATCAATTGAAGATGCTGACATATTCTTGGTCGTCCTTTCAAAACAATGAATGAAATCTCATGTTCATAACTTTCTTGCATTTTATTAAAAAATTATTGTGTGACTATCTAATTACCACTTTCAAATGATTAGAAAACTTAATTCCAACCCTTTCATATTCTTCATTAACTGAAGTTTTTTACTACGTTGAAAATTTTACCAATCAACAAATATAAATGGTAAGAACACTCTTTCATGAACAATTCATTCAATTCAAATTCTTTAGGTTTGCTTGCTTTGATTTGGTTGTCAAATTTCTCACCAATCATATGAGTCCTTTGTTTCCAAAAATGTTATATTTGAACGATTTCTTATAATCTATCATATTGTGNATACAATTAATTGGATATAGTGAGAAGTGATATCTTTTTCAATTTCCACAAATTATATGTGAAGCTTTCAATAAATATAATCAAAGTCTTACACAAATTATATGTATTCTCCACTTAAAATTTGCCTCGTGATACTTTTCCGTCACGATAGTCTTATACTAGCACGAAAGGTTTACGCTGGCCCACAAAAGGTTTACGAAAGGTTTTCTGATGCTCTTTTGTCTTCTCGACCACATTCGTTCTTTTTTTCTTTTGCTTTAACTCTCCCAACGACTCTTAACTAATTATAACATTTATCTCAACATGTTGGCCCCATTTTGTTCCAAAATTGAAAGAGTTGGTCACTCTTTTGTTACACGTGTGTGCTTATCATCTTTCTTCATTTATGGATTCATAGAAAATTGAAACTGTCTCATATCTGTAATGATGTGATTTTTATATTATAAATGTTCTCTCTATGCTTTCAAGGTAGGGAAATATTAAGTACCATACACGAGTTAAGTATCTAAAAGGAAGTGAATTAAATGATTGACTTGTAATTTCATTGTTACATTGTTAAGTGTGTAATTTTCATATTATAAATGTTTTTTCTATGTCTTTAGGGTTGGGAAATATTAAGCACCATACATTGAGTTAATCATTGACTTAGTGACTCATTGGTCGAATGTCTTTGGTATGTATCCAAAAGGCAGTAAACTAAATGATTGGCTTGTAATGTCATTGTTACGTGTGTGATTTTCATATTATAAATGTTCTCTCTATGTCTTCACAGTTGGGAAATATTAAGCACCATACAGTGAGTTAATCATTGGTTATTGGTTTAGTGACTCATTGGTTCAATGTCTATGGTGCATCTTGTTAGTTAGAGGATAAATAGTATGTATGCAAAAGGCAGTGAACCAAATGATTGACTTGTAATGTCATTGTTACATTATGAAAGTTGTTTGTATAGTGCTTTCCATATTATAAATGTTCTCTCTATGCCTTCACAGTTAGGAAATATTAAGCACCATACAGTGAGTTAATCATTGGTTATTGGTTTAGTGACTCATTGGTTCAATGTCTATGGTGCATCTTGTTAGTTAGATGATAAATAGTATGTATCCAAAAGGCAGTGAACCAAATGATTGACTTGTAATGTCATTGTTACATTATGAAAGTTGTTTGTATAGTGCTTTCCATATTGTAAATGTTATCTCTATGCCTTCGGGGTTGGGAAATATTAAGCACCATACAATGAGTTAATCATTGGTTATTGGTTTAGTGACTCATTGGTTCAATGTCTATGGTGCATCTTGTTAGTTAGATGATAAATAGTATGTATCCAAAAGGCAGTGAACCAAATGATTGACTTGTAATGTCATTGTTACATTATGAAAGTTGTTTGTATAGTGATTTCCATATTATAATCATTCTCTTTATGCCTTTAGGGTTGGGAAATATTAAGCACCATACAATGAGTTAATCATTGGTTATTGGTTTAGTGACTCATTGGTTCAATGTCTATGGTGCATCTTGTTAGTTAGATGATAAATAGTATGTATCCAAAAGGCACTAAACCAAATGATTGACTTGTAATGTCATTGTTACATTATGAAAGTTGTTTGTATAGTGCTTTCCATATTATAAATGTTCTCTCTATGCCTCCAGGTTTGGGAAATATTATATACCATACAGTGAATCAATTATTGGTTCACTATGTGGTGCATTTTTTTCAATATAGTATGTATCCAACAAACAAGTGAACCAAATGATTGGCTTGTAATGCCATTGCCACAATTATACTCAATTATGAAGGTTGTTTGTGTAATGATTTTCATATTAGAAATGATATGTTATGCCTATGCCTTTGCCTTTCGAATGATTGGCTTGTAATTCCATTGCCACAACTATAGTCAATTATGAAGGTTGTTTGTGCAATGCTTTTCATATTAGATATTATATGGTATCCCTATGTCTTCGCCTTCCGAGTTGGGAAATATTAAGCACCATGTGCATTTGTTCTTTAGATGATAAATAGTAGGTATCCAACACTGAACCAAATGATTGGCTCACTGTATGGTGCTTAATATTTCTCCTCAGGGTTTGATCTCCTTTACCCAATATTCTGTAACTACTCAAAAAGTATCACTAAAGGTCCTTATTTGTAGATCTTCATGATCATTTTTGTTAGTTAAGATTAAGTTTCTCCAAACAATTGGGTTGGTCGTGTTTGTTGTCTATATGGAAGGCCCATCAAGATCTAAGAAAAGGGGTGTGAAAGGGAGTAGTCTACTTTTGTGGACCATTATCACTAGAATCATCAAATCAATTGCTCGCGAAATCACAAATTTACATTGTTTAAATTAGGTTTTTGAGTGGATGAATGAATTCAACACCCTCAAAAACTTCGAGGGCACCCAAAACATGTGATCTAAACCAATGAAAGATTTCAATTTTATCTATCCTTCTAAATTTCTAAATTTCTTGCCAGATTTTGAAAAAAAAAAATAAGTTAGAAAAATACAAATATAACCTTAAAAAAACAAAAAAACATAAATCTAAACATAACCTTTGTGTTGCTTTAAATCTTAGAAAGAAAAATTAAACAATGGTAGTTTATACCTTGGAATAATTTCTAGATATATAATGATTGACAGGTGTGTAAGATAAAGTATCTTTAAGACGGCCTTGACCAAAGCCATGAAGCAGATACATCACTCGCCTTTAGATATAATGATTGACAGGTGTGCCTTAACCAAAGCCATGAAGCAGATATATCACTCGCCTTAGCATAGCATGATCCAGGATACTCGGCCTTACTCCGAGACTTAGTAAGTGCATCTCGGAACTATGCCCGCGAGAGGAAGGAAGTTACTTGAGTGGGCCCTCTTAGACTTGACCTGGCCTTTGTCTCTTAATTAACAGTTTTCTTACTAATTATGTTGAAAAGCGTATATCTATTAACGATGCTAGTATATTTTTAGTCATCCCTCCAAATCAATGAACGAGATCTTATGTTGATAACTTTTTAGCATTTTTAAAAGATTTTGTTTATTTGTTTATTTTTTTAACATATACTTAATATGATTAAGAAATTACTGTGTGATCATTTAATTGTCACATTCAAATGATTAACAAACTTAATTGAAATTACAAATTTACTCCACCATTAATTTTTTATCATTTTATAGTATTAGATTTACATTTGTGCCACGTTTACTTATGGTAACCTCATAATTACAATCAACAATTTTATATTCTTCGTTTCATCTTACCAGTTGTAAGTCTTTTGATTCCATACTTTTGTTACTTTAAAATATTCCATTTTGTTTTGTGGTATCTTACGTTGTTTTTTTTATATTTTTCATTAATGGTTGAAATAATTTCATGCACGAGTTTTTTAAGTAGATTATAAGATTTATTTATGTAATAATGTCAAGTTCTAATTTTTATTAGATTATATTATTTATTCATGTAATGATGTCAAATTGTAATTAGTTATTAAGTATTAAGTCATTACTACTTAATACAACATTAGTGGAAATTAGAGACTGTCTCTGTGTTTGTCTATGTTTCTATATGGGTAGATTTTTAACATGTTTTCATATTTGTAAGATATGTCCTCCCTAATTCTGAAAAATATTGAAAAAAAAATAACATGTTTTCATATTTGTAAGATGTGTTCTTCCAATGTTTTTCTATATTCAATTGAATTCGAATTCGAACTCGAACTGAGTAGCTATGATTACAATAACATAGTGAGCCTCGGTACCAAGGAGCTAAGATGCATCATTGTTCATAGAATTACAGTTATCCATGAGGATTCTCAGTTGGTAGCGAATTTAGTTTGTATATCTAGAATAGCAAATTGGTGTCCACTATTGAGCTAATAATCTGAAACGCTTTATTGAGAGTCATTATGTTGTTGATTATAATTTGTTAATGCTTACATATTGAAGACCTGATTCATTATTTTTTTCCTCGCTACGATCAACTCCATACTCAAAGAATTTCATCCCATTTACCTCAAACAATTTGGCAAAGGTATTTTACTCGCAATCATAAGCAAAAGTTTCTCTCCTAGAATACAAAGGTATTTTTATGTTTGGTTTCTAAAAAATTTAGGTAGAAAACACCTTTAGAAAAATTTAATGGCCTCAATTTTCACTTATGGAAGGTAAACATTCAAATGCAATTGATGAAAAAAAAATTATGGAGTATAGTGAAAGGCGTTGAAGTGGAGCTTAGAAATGCTAAAAAAAATGATTGATTAGCAAAGAAAACACAACAAAGTCAAGTCCATTATTGGTCTTGCTCTTTCTTATTTGGAATTACATCATGTTAATATAGAAAAGTCATCTAAAGAAATATGGGATGAGTTGAGCAAGTTGTTTGGTGCAAAAGTGGTCAATGCAAAAATCTCATTGAAGTTACATTTATTTAGATTTAAAATGTCTAATGAAACTACTATATCTAGCCTTATAAATATTTTGAAATCGCTTATAAGGCAATTGAAAGAAGTGGTGCAAAGGTAGAAGATGAGGATGCAAAATCCCTTATGTCTTCAAGTTTTAACAATGTTGTTTTTACTTTAAACCAAATATCTTTACAGACTTTAGATGATATGATATGAGTGTTTTTGTTTGAAGAAAAGACCCTAAATACAGGAGATTTGGAAGGATATTCTTAGACAAAGTTTGCACTTTACTCAAAGAAAATGATGGGAAAGAGAATGGCATGTATGAATGAGATTGAGTGTTACTACTATAGAAAAATGGTCCATACAACAATTAATTGTAAAATCCATGCTAGTGATCTTCTCAAAGGGAAGCTTAAAGAATCAACAAATATAGTCATTACTAAAGATGCACTAGACATAGATAATGGAGAAGAATTTATCGAAGAACTAATGTTTTAATAAGTCTATTCACACTTTTAAGACAATGATGGATGAAATGGAAGATAAATTGAAGAAATTGTACCTCATTGGGGTTATGAGACATGCATGTGGGGATTATTGTCCAATAGTTTAGGGGAGATCTAGGATATTGAAGTTCGATATCATACCATTATGAGGGCTACGAGACATTTCAAGTGCTAATCATGTCGAATGATGTTGGGAATAGGGAGCAACTTGAAGGAGTCTCACTAGTCTAAGCATTGTTTTCAAAGATTAAGCTTCTGAAGAATGTTTGGTTCTATTTTTAGTTGTGTTCAATTAATGTGTGTTTTCTTTTAGTGAGTTTTTTTTTTCGGTGGTGTAATCTTTAAGAAGAGGTGTTAGATTATAAGGCTTACTTGTGTAATAATTTCAAGTTGTAACTAGTCATTAGGCATTAAGTTATTAATAGAGATTGTTAGATGATGGTTGAGATAATCATTCAACCACTTCTTCTCCAATAAGAATTAGTTAGATATTATAACCATTTTCAATATATATAAAAGAGAAAAATGTTATTGTATGAGCATAATCAATATATAACTTTATATTATCATTTATGTATATCTCATTTTATATTGTTGCTTTAATTATTTTAGTTTGGGGTTTGATTCCTTGGGATCGCTACAACTCAATGTCCCTATTACGTTAGGGGTCTAATTACCATTAACATGTTTACATTGGCTACCATCCACAAAATGCATGGAAGTGCTCGAGGTTTCCCTATGAAGTTTTCCTTGGAAAATAATGCAAACACACACAATGCATTATCTCCTAGAGTAATGGGAACTACTACTCAAAAATAGTTGGCAATGCACCACGTGATATCTAACAGGCCTACTCCCTTGATCTTCTAGTTGCGGAGTTGTTAAGGGTTGTTTTACACCTCATTTTGCATAGGGGTTGTACTAGTGAATTTCTTCACTACCCTTGTGATTTTGATCACAAAGAGCTTTGGAGAGTTGGGGCATTCACTTGGTTCCATGGATTGTTGATGATATGGATGATGATGTGCTAGAGATTTGATGATGTATTAATTGAGTATATGGTATTCTATTATCCACTCCTTACTAGATGGTTGTACTTGAAGATGCATAGTTCCCTTGGTGGAACCCCCTAGCATTTTGGGGCTAAGTGGGCATTGCATTGGCTTCATCGTGATATTTGGAATTTTCACAACTTTGAAGGTACTGGTCACAATGTCTTAGGTAGTTTAGGGATATTCTTCATGAACTGGGAGATCTCATGCCGTGCCACATCACAAATATTGGAGATATCAACATGTTCGCACTTTTGGAAGCACATGTCACATTGTTTGATGGGACGTGCACCTTGGAGGATGCATTACTTAGCCATTGGAGCTTCTATTTGGCATGTGTGGATTTTCATGGGATTTCCTTGACTTGAGGAGGAGGTTACACATTGGAGACCTCACATATGACCATTGGAGCTAATTTTAGGGGGGTCGTCCCTTTTGTTCATGGACATGGTTAAGTGTTATTCACATTCCACATGTTGAGGAATTTCATCATGGATCCACTTGCTTGATTTGAGGATGACATCCACCTTGGACGTTATTTTACACATTTTATCATGCTTGTATATGGGATGTATCAACTTGAAGAAGATCTAGGGGGTTCCAAACCCTAGATCTAGGGTTTATTGCACATTTTGAGGGAAGTCCAGCTTCAAAAGAAGTTGTCTTTTGAGAAAGTGACCAGAATTATACTAGATCAATGCCATTAGATGCAGAATGGCGACAATATTTATAAAATCTAGTCATAATAGAAAATCGAGAAAAAATTGACACATTTATGATGCTTTTAAAATATGTCATGGGAAAATTTTTGTTGCAATTTTGACCACGTTGTAGGAACATGATCTAGGTGGATATCAGTGGTCGCCCACCTCTTCCAATGACTCAATAGTTATCTATCTTCTTGGCAGTTTTTCTACGATTTTCCAGGTCCCAAATTTATGGGGTCATTCTAAGGCCCTAAATGGTGTTTTTTGGACATTTGTGGGGCTAAGGTTTGCCATGGAATTCCTTGGCCCTAGACAAATTTTGTAATCCTAAAACAGTTCTTTCCAATGAACTATCATGCACCCCAAATAGAGACCATATGAAAAAGTTGTGACCTCAGGAAGTTGATGTATCAACTAACCACCTCAGGGCCTGCAATACTTTTGGTGTTTCATCTTCTAGGGTTAGGGTTTTGATGTTTAGGGTTTTTTCCTATTTTTCATTTAGGATTCATGATAAAAGTCCATTTTTGGCCTCTTTGTAATGATCTTTTTTCAAATGAGTGTAGTCGGCATCTCTTTCTCTTCATAGATAAGCTACCACCATTCTAGCCAATTTGTGTTCTACTATATTTTGTTATTTTATTCATTAATAAAAGTTGGGTTTCACTTTATTTTTGTGTTCTTTGGTACAGTTTTTTTTTATCTCATTTTGTTCTCAATATAACCCAAATTAGTGGTATAGTAGTCGTATCCTTGTTATTTCTTAGTGCATGTTCCCAACGAGGTCAAAGTATAGAGAGTTAGGCCTCAAGTTAGTTTCACTTGGGGACGACCACTCTCATTGACCCAAGCAACCTCCCATGGTGGAAGAAAAGTGATCCACGTGGATATTGGTGGCCACCCACCTATTCCAACTAGCTCCTCTTGTCAGTTTTTAGTTCAGCATGTTCTTCTGTATTTCTTTGTAATTTTGGGTTCTACACTTCTAGGGTTGTCTGAAGCCCTACACATATTTCAGGTGGATACTGGTGGCCTCCCACCTAATCCAACGGGCTTATTTTGTATGTTTTCATGTTAACACATCTTTTTGTACTTCCTGGGCCACATTCAAACTATAGACGGAGTCACATTTTGATGACATAATGCATGGTTCTCAAAAAGACCTTTCCAATGGGCTATCACGCACCTAAAAAGGAGATCGTATGTAAAAGTTACGACCCCGGGAAGTTAATGTACTAACTTACCCAAACAAGGCCTACATGAATTTTTGCGTTTCATATCCTAGGGTTAGGTTTTTGGATGTCTAGGGTTTTGGCATTCATGTTTATCATAAAAAGGCCTTCAAATCCTCATTGTAATAATCTTCTTGTGGATGAGTGTATAGATGTCACATCTCTTCTCAGAGATAAAGCTTCCACCATTCTAGCGAGTCTTGCACTCTATATTTTTACATTCTCTTTACAATTATTTCATTAATAGAAATCAAGTATTTTTGTATTTATTTGTTTCTGGCAACTTTCATGAGTATTTCATTATAAAATCTCTCCTTTCATTTTGTTCTGAAAATAATCTGGATCATTGGTATCAGAGCAGGCTGCTCTTGATCATTTTTCAGTGCATGTCCCCGATGAGGTCCCAATATATCCAGTTGGCTCTCGAGCTTGTCTCTCTTGAGGAAAATCACTCTCGCACGCCCAAGAAACCCTCGATGGCAGCAAAAAAGAAAAATAGTGGAGCAGAATATTATATTAACCTATTGCTTGAGCAAGCTCTCATGTGATAGAGGGACGAAATTATGGATAATTTTATACACATCCTTCAACTCCTGCCGATAGCAACAGGTGCATCTTCATCAAGCAGCTATTTTGGAGGAACCTCTCCCTTCAAGGTAAAAGTTAATTTTAATATTCCCATATTTGAAGGTCAGATAGATGTGGATGCCCTAGAAAAATATTTAAATCTATTAGAAGGTTATTTCACTGTTCAAAAAAATTTCGACAAGGAAAATATCACCTTCGCACTCCTCAAGACTCTCCCCCATGTCAAACATTGGTGGGAAAATTACTAGGAGAAAATTTCCACAGATGAATCTGGAATATATGGGGTCAAACCCACTTGGTATTTTTTTGTGGATGTGGTCAAATAATAGTACTATCTTATTGATAACTATGAAGACTAGTACATGAGATGGACCACACTACGACAAGAGAAGAGCCAAATAGTGTCGGAGTTCAAAAATACTTTCCATACCTTGCGCACCAAGATGGGTATCAAAGACTCTGAGCGGAATTTGGTTATGAAATACCATGGGGCTCTACATAGGTATATCCTAAATGAAATGGATTTCCTAAAAATCTCATCATTAGGAGCTTCGTATCAATATGGTGTCAAAATCGAGCAGAAATTTAGGCACCAAAACAAATGGGAATTTGGGTCTTCAAATTTGCAACAACCAAAGCATGGTAAGATGGCCCTAACCAACATCCTCTAGAAAACCTATCGAATACACAGGACAAGAAGGGTAAAGGGAAGACGAAGAATGACACTGGGAATTGGTGTGACTTCCACAAAATACCCGGGCACAACACAGATGAATGTTGCTCGAAACAGTCATTGGTGGTCGAGGTCAAAGACACAGAGCCGAAACTTGATTTAGAATTCGATTCAGAAAATATTGAAAACAGACAGATCATTGACACAGACCCCACTGCTACTGTTGCAACCACAACAATTCAACCAGAAGAATCAATAGATCCTGAAGAGGGGGAGCGCATCTTCCATTCACAGATGTGGGTGAAGGGGACCCCGTTTCATTTCATTGTTGATAGTGGAAGCCAGAAGAACCTCATCTCAGCTAAGGTCATTAAACAATTGGGGTTGTCGACAACACCACACCCATAGCCATACAATATAGGTGGCTTCACCAAGGATGAGATCTTCGTGTCAGCCAATAGTGTTGCATGTCCTATGGCATCCATCCCTTCAAGGATGAGGTGGTGTGTGATGTTTCCCCTCTTGATGTCTGTGGTGTTGTTTTGGGCCAACCATATATGTGTAGATGTCATGTTTTCTAATAGTCTAGACCCCGTAGTGTCATTATTACTCTGGGAGGTCAGCTCTATAGGATACCAGAGGTAGTTCTAACTACTGCTCCACCAAAACAGTGTTGCAAGGTAATATCTCATACTACAAAATTCATCCTCTTCACAGTCTATTCAAAGGATGCATAGAAGACCTCTATAACCATTGCAGCCTCAACACCTTCTATCTAGAAAAAAAATATTTTCAAAGAGAAATAAGATATTGTTTCTTCGCCTACAATTGTGCCTACACAATGCCTTGTCAAACCCAGAGACAACAGCTTAGTGGAGCAGATTCAACCCTATCAGCGATAGGTTTGTGACAGTCTTCCACAGACTAAGAATCACAACTTCTCCAACAAGGCGCGCAGCTCACTGTAACATTCTCGACCACCCATAGGCCGGGCAATGCTACTACACAGAAACATTCTCATAAATTTAAACATAACATGCATATTATATCTAATTAACAGATTTAATTAAATAGTATAGATTAATCACAATATTACTGCTAACATACAGAAGTAATGGAATTAACAGTAATTCATATTGCAACGGAATACATGATAATATTGCAAGCATCACAGACATGCATTTTAATTGAAATTAAACACATGCATATACTTATCTTTGAAACTGTAATAACTCCACCAACCACGTGCAAACCTTCCATGAAATTCCCAGCCTTAGACCACATTGCTCATCACGCTCAGCAGTGGGTCACCCCTGAGCTGGGACCAAGCTCCACCTAGGGCAAGGGAATCCTAGACTAGGTTGAGGTTACAGGAAAACTGCACAATGCAACCTGAAGGATTCTCTTCAGGAGCCTTCTTACGCCCACTACTCACAAACTCTCATTCCCCACATGCATGTTCCACCCGAGAGTATACACCTTCACAAGCACAGTCCATCGATGCTTCACCTTCCTCTCTGGGTCTCGGCAACAGGATGAATCAAGAATTCTTAGAGCTCCGTAGCTGGTGCTGAACTCTCTCTGGGAGAAAACCACTTCCCAGCAAACTCTCTCACCTGGAGAGAGTTTCTCACGGGCCTGACAACCTACCTCTTCTACCACGAGCATGACAACCTGGTTCTCCAACCATTTTTCAACTCAATTCCTGCAAGTTGAGGATAACAGCAACAACAACAGCTTTTGTTTAACTCACGGGTGACAACAACAATAGGAAAATTGGGTTTGGACGTCCAGAAAAATGGCAACAGTTCACTAAGACACAGCACGGTTCAGGTAACACCGGTTTCAGGATGTGTAACAAGAAATCCACGTAGAGGTATAACACATACTTGACAGTTTAGACAGAGGGTGTATCAGCTTCTCAAGAAAATATCACAGGCTTTGGGTTTCAGATCTGCGTGAGGGTATGCATGCAAAGATCAGATGAAATTCACGGTTTCAGACAGTTGATGGCAGAATGGAGGAGGAACCCCCATCACGGCTCAATTCTTGGGTTAAATTGCATGTGTCTAGGTCGACAAATGTCGCCCATGAAGCTGCATGCCCTCCATCAAGTATGTGTTCCCTTTTGCACACGTTGGAGTTGCATGTGTTGCCTCTCCTAGGACTTAGGATAAAAAAAAAACATGTTTGTCACACAGCTTTGGAATAATAACAAAATATTATTCTCAATGACTTAAGACCCTAAGCTTAGCCCCTTTTTCCAACCTTTTGGCCCATTTTCCCTTACCCATCCTGTGGAAGCTTAGTCCCCCATCACTCTTTCTTCATGGTCAGTCTGCACACAGCGATGTTTAATCTTTATTAATGTTCTGCGTATTACATATACAAAAATAGGATCCTCGCCTTTAACACTTAGGATCTCTGGCCTAATAAACGCATAAGCCCACCATCTTATCAATACTTGGCTCACCAACCTACAAAACATGATTTACAATTTAGAAACATGATTACAATTCGTAAACATGATTACAACAGGGCTCATCCTTGGGAATATTACAATCCCCTCCCCTTATTTTTTCATTGTCCTCAGTGCAACTTTCACACAGCATCAACAAGATTTTCAAAATCTTCAAAAAGATGCAGGTATTCTGCCCGAATAACAACCTCATGCTCCCATGTCACATCCTCAGGACCATACCAGGTCCACTGGACCTTTACAAGCCCTATGGATCGACTTTGGAGTTGTTTTCTTTTCTGGTCCAATATGCGCACAGGATGCACTTGCAAGACACCTTTTTTCTCCACCTGAATCATATTCCAATCAATTACATGATTAGAATCAGGTATACATTTCTTAAGCAATGAAACATGAAACACATTATGTACATTCATGGATGCAGGTAATGCACGCATATATGCAACTGGCCCAATCCTTTCCAGGATTTCAAATGGCCCACAAAATCTAGCTGCTAACTTGCCGCAGTTTCCCAACTTCAGGGAACTTCTATTAGCTTTCACTTTCAGGAAAACATGGTCACCCACTTTAAACTCTCTGTGGGTTCTATATTTATCAGCATAACTTTTCTTCCTGTCTTGAGCAGCCTTTAAATTCTTCTTAATTTTTAGCATCTGTTCTTCCATTTCCTTGAGTAACTCTGGCCCAACTACTACCCTATCATCTGGGTTATCCCAGCTTACTGGAGTATTGCACTTTCTGTCATACAGTGCTTCAAATGAGCTCATCTTCAACGATGTTTGATAGCCATTGTTGTAGGCGAATTCTACCAAATGTAGGTAGTCTTCCCATTTTGATGGTTTGTCCATCACATACATCCTTAGTATATCTTCTATTACTCAATTCACCCTCTTTGTCTTCCCATCAAACTCAGGATGATAGGCTATACTAAAGTTCAAATTCATTCTAAACCCCTTGAATAACCCTTTCCAGAAATTTGAGGTAAATTTCGGGTCTCTGTTAGACACAATTTTCTTGGGAATATTGTGCAATCGTGATACTTCCCTCATAAAAATATCAGCAACATCCGTTGCCTTATGAGTAGTCTTTAGTGGAATAAAATGGGAAACTTTCATAAGATTTTCCACCACCACCATGATTGAATCATGTTGTTTTCCTATTCTAGGAAATCCCGTGATGAAATCCATAGTCACTACCTCCCACTTCCACTCACGAATGGGTAAAGGTTGCAGCAACCCTGCTGGGTGCCTGTACTCAGCGTTAACCTTCTGGGACTCCATACATATGGCGATGTATTCAGCAATCTCTTTCTTCATACCTGGCCAAAAGTAATGGCTCTTGACTGTTGCCACAGTTTTCTGATATCCAGGGTGCCCAGCATAAGGCACATTATGCATTTCATGCAAAATCATAAGTTTCAAGTCCTGGACATTAGGTACATAAATTACGTTCTTGTACAGAAGTATTCCATCAGTTTCCAATTTATAATTCTCCACTTTATGTGGCATCTTACCTTGTTATAGCTTTGCTACCAAATCCCTTTACTGCAAATTTGTATTTCAATCCTCCAAAATTCCTCTTTTAATATCAGTTCAGTAATTCATGTACTCTCTTGTTGAGTGCATCAGCCATTTTATTCTCCTTCCCTTTGATATGCTTGATATCAAAATCGTACTCAAGAGAAACTCCAGACACCTACTTTGTCTAGCATTCAAGGTTGGTTGATCAAACAAATACGTCAGACCATTATGGTCTATCCTCAGTTCGAACCTCCTTCCCATGAGGNTTTCAAATTTTTTGATTCATAACAGATTATGAATCCATTCTGACTAAGGACTCCTCCCAGACCTTCTTTGTATGCATATGTACACACTAAAAATTCTTCATTCGGATCTGCAATCCTCAGAATTGGAGCACCGGTTAACAGTTTCTTCAATTGCTGGAAGCTTCTCTCACAATCCTCTATCCAGTGAAACTTCTTCTCCTTCCATTGCAAGGAAGTGATAGGATGAGCTATCCTCGAGAACCCTACGATAAAACTTTTGTAATAACCAATTGGAACCATAAAGGATAGGACTTCCATCATGTTCTTTGGCACAGACCATTCTCTGATGGCCTCAATCTTCTTAGGATCTACAGCTATGCCATCCTTCGAAATAATATGCCCCAAGTAATGGATCTGCTCCTAATAAAATGAGCACTTTCTCAACTTGGCATATAGTTGGTACTCTCTTAGCACCTTCAACACCATCCTCATATGTTTTTCATGCTCTTCCTCCAACTTGGAATACACCAGGATGTCATCCAAAAAGACTATGACAAACTTGTCCAAATAGTCCCTGAATACACCATTCATTAAGCACATAAAAACAGTGGGTGCATTTGACAATCCAAATGGCACCATTGTGAATTTATAGTGAACATACCTTGTTCTAAAGGAGGTCTTCTTGATGTCTTCATACTTTATCCTTCCCTGGTGATATCCTGACCTGAGGTCTATCTTCAAACATATCTTCGCATCCTTCAACTAATCGAAGAGGTCATCAATCCTTGACAGAGGATATTTGTTTTTTACAGTTACTTTTTTCAATTGTCTGAAATCGATATACAATCTCAGCGTTTCATCCTTCTTATTCATGAACAGGACTTGGGCTCCCCAAGGTGACACACTTGGGTGTATGTACCCCTTCTTCAAAATCTCTTCAAGCTACAATTGCAACTCTTTCATCTCTCGTGTACTCATTCTCTAAGGAGGTTTCAACACTGGAGCTGCTCCAGGCATCAAGTTTACAGAGAAATCAATATCTCTCTTCGGAGGTAGTCCAAGTACCTTATGAAATACATCTTCAAACTCCTTTAGTATCAAATGATCTCTAATACTTGACACCTTATCCTTAGGTGTTTCCTCCACATGGGCTGCAAATAATTGGTAGCGTTTCTTGTAGCACTTCTTCGGCTGCATTGTTGAGATTTCTCTAATAGCAACAGCTCTGGGAATTCATTGGATTTTTTTCTAATTTCCTTCCTCATCCAGGAAAATGAATGCCTTGTTATGACATTCCAGGATGGCATGGTGCTCGTCCAACCAGTCCATCCCAATTAGACAGTCATAAGAACCTAAAGGCAGAATATTCAATTTAGCCTTTGTGCTCAGTCCATTCATGTCCACAGGACAGGACTTAACCAACTCAATGACTTTTCTCTTGGTTCATGTAGCCAGCTGCACTAACCAAGACTTTTCACATTTTCTTCTTGACAATTGAAAACTTTCCACCACTCTAGGATCTATATAACTGCGGTTAGCCCCTAAATCAATTAAAATAGTAAATGGTTGGTTGTTAATCATACCTTCCACTTAAATCATGTGCGACTGATATTCATCTTGCTTATTGTCTGGGGCTGCGTAGATCCTTGGCATTCTACTGCCCATGTCCTCCATTGTTTCATCCTGCTGTACATTGTGGACAACTCTCACTTTACCATTTTTATGGGGACAATCTCTGTACTTGTGGTTCCCCTGACAACCCCAACACTGAATGGGAATCTGTCTTGGCCTTTGTTCCCCTACGTCAGTCATTCTCGGCTCTCTAAATGATGGCTGTCCTTTAGGAATGTTTCTCAAAAGGGAGGTTTGTTTCCTTTCTGCCTCTTCTCTTTCTTGAACTTCTTTTGGTCATCCCAAGCCTTATGAAAAGTAGGATTTTCTCTTTTCTATTCATATAATAATTTCCCTCTTCTTATCGTTTCTTCCATAGTTTTGGGTCATCATACTGAATCTTGTCACCAATGGAAGGTGGAAATACACTTAGATACCTCTAAATCTTGATAGTCTCATCTTTTATGAACGGAACATACTTCAGTAATTCCAAAAATCTTCGTTCATAATCATCAATGGTCATGCTACCCAACTAGAGTTTAAAGAACTCTTCCATCTTTCTGTCATAGTATCTTTTAGTCAAGTATTTCTTCTCGAAATACCTCTTGAATTCTCTCCAAGTGATATCTTTCTCTCTAATGTGTTGTGCCTGCACAAGTTGATCCCACCACATGGATGTCTTTCCCTTCAATTGATACATTTCAATTATACCTTCTGCATGAGAGGAATAATTTTGCAGTTGGAAATATTTCCTCATGCCAAGCAACCATGTTTCGGCATCTTCCTCCTTCTTATGTTCTCCATCAAACATAGGAGGCTTAATCTTGTTCATTTCACCCTTCAGTTATTCACTCCAGATCTCTTGTTCTTTCTGGTATGAGATGGGCTTGAACTATTGTGTGACCTCCTCTTGGAGTGACCTTGGGAGTAATGATGGTGTTTACCAACACTCCTTGATCTTCTTCCCTTAAAAGTCGGGTGAATCATGGTTTTGCTCGAGTCTCTCTCCTTGTCCAACTTCTTTTCTATTCTCTCCAGAATCTTCATCAACTTTAAGTTGAATTCACCTTGTTTATCTTGAGCGTTCCTGATCTTTCTTCTATTTGTTCAGTGAGTTTGGGCATCTTTCTGCAATTTTTCAATGATTTTCATCATATTCCCTTCCTTATCTATCTCTTCTCCATGCCCATTAGAGTTCGACCCTTCAACTCCCATATGAACATCTATCCCTTTAACTTTGTTCTCTGAACTGGAATCATTATGTGTCTCCTCCATTTCTTTTCACTTAGTGGCAACTCTATTCGGTTCTGGCATTCGTTAAACTTTTGTAAACATAGTGTGCAGACAACCAAAATTTGTCAGGCCATTATTCCTTAACAAATTCCACAGCATTCATAAACAAATTCGACTCAAGCAAACATTTAGTTTTCATTCTCTGTGATTCTCATTCAATCAAGAATCCCCTCAAATTTCTTCTTTCGGAGCTCTGCTCTGCTAAGTTTTCGGTCACTATCCCCTTTCTCTTTGTCCCCAACCCACGCGACCATGGGTCGTGACCAAGCGCTAGATCGATGAGCGCGCACTCGGGCCTTCAGCCTTCTGCTTCAGAATATTTCCAAGAAAAAAACAATGATCACTGAGAGTTTTGAGTTACCAGAATCGCGCAATAGGGTGGATCAATGGTCCAAATATACCCAGCATCCTATGGCTGACACTCGATGTGGAACCTCAAGTGTTTGAATTCTGGGCCTTCGGGACTTCGAAAGATTTCACATCCGCACACTCCGAACACTTCCACGACACTTTGTTGACATCATTATGTCACATCACTTACGCTTTTCCAAATTGCGGGGGCATGCAATGGTGGTTTGGAGTAACCCGTCTTTCATCCCGCAATTCTTCTGACACTCACACGTAAACCCTTCAGTGAAACCATGGTTTGGATTGTGGGACCACCTTGGAGAATTATCTCTCGTGCAACTTGGGTCCCCACAATGCCTCCTAGTCGTCGATCTTGATGTATCATGATCAACGCCAATGTGGGTCCTCTGACCCTTAACTACGTTACGTAACCTCGGGCCCCACTAACCCTGCTCACACAGGATGCCACATGACGGCATACTAGTGAATGGTATGTGGCCCATTGAGATGGGTGACACTCGTCACGTTCCAAATTCCATTTCAATCTTCCATGGGTTCTAAACCCATTGAAACGTGGCACACATCCCATGTGTCCACATCACCTCCAGGTGACATCATCATGACTCACCACTTCGGCTCTTTGGGAGATTTCGCCCTTCACTACTGTGTTTTACCTTTCAAGATTGGTTAATCCAGCGGTCAAGCTCTCCTCTCCAGATCTACGATGTAGATCCACTTCAGAGCTTCGGGCTTCGACCATTCTCTTGTTTTTGGCATCAAACTTCACTTAAGTCGCGAAGTTCGAAGGGTTTTCGGTTTAACTCCTCTACACCTTCCCCAGATCTAACGGGCGTAAGGGACTCTCCTTCCGAACAAATCCTACGGCTCCAACACCCCAAGTGTTGAGTGCTCTCTCTCAGTGGTCAAATGCCACAACAGTTGCGGTTTTATTCTACCGCTACTCCTCCTAAGCTTCGTAACACAGCCATGTAACCCCTTGGAACTCAGAAAGAATCTAAGGTTGGAAATTGGTTCCTCCAAACACCATTTCCAGTTGAAACCTTGGTCCAAAGACCACTTATCCGACCCATCCAAGCTCACCGTGGAAATTATGGGCTCTAATACCATATTGTAACATCTCCGACCACCCACAAGCCGGGCAATGCTACTACACGGAAACATTCTCATAAATTTAAATATAACATGTATATTAAATCTAATTAACAGATTTATTTAAATAGTACAGAGTAATCATAGTATTACTGCTAGCATACATAAGTAATCGAATTAATAGTAATTCATAATTGCAACAGAATACATGATAATATTGCAAGCATCATAGACATGCATTTTAATTGAAATTAAACACATGCATATACTTATCTTTGAAAATATAATAAATCCACCAACCATGTGTAGACCTTCCATGAACCTACCATCCTTAGACCACGTTTCTCATGACGCTCAGCAGTGGGTCACCCCTAAGTTGGGACCAATATCCACCCAGGGAAAGGGAATCCTAAACTAGGTTGAGGTTACAGGAAAACTACACAATGCAACTGAAAGGATTCTCTCCAAGATCCTTCTTACACCCACTACTCACAGACTCTCATTCCCCACATGCCTATTCCACCGGGGATTATACACCTTCACAAGCACATTCCATCAGTGCTTCACCTCCCTCTCAAGGTCTTAGCAATAGGCCGGATCAGGAATTCTCAGAGCTTCGTAACTGGTGTTGGACTCTCTCTGGGAGAAAACCACTTCCCAGCAGACTCTCTCACCTGGCAAGAGTTTCTCATAGGCCTGACAACCTGCCTCTTCTACCACGGGCCTGACAACCTGGTTCTTCAACCAATTTTCAACTCAATTCCCACAAGTTCAGGATAACAGCAACAACAACAGCTTTTAGTTAACTCACGGATGACATCAGCAACAAGAAAATTGGGTGTGGACGTCCAAAAAAATGGCAACATGTCACTAAGACACAACATGGTTCAGGTAACACCAGTTTCAGGATACGTGACAAGAAATCCACCCAAAGGTCGAACACAAACTCAACGGTTCAAATAGAGGGTGTATCGTCTTCTCAAGAAAACATCACAGGCTTCGGGTTTCAGAGCTGCGTGAGGGTATGCATGCAGAGATCAGACGAAATTCACGGTTTCAGACAGCCAACGATAGAATGGAGGAGGAACCCCCATCATGGCTCAATTCTTGGGTTAAATTGCATGTGTCTAGGCTGACACATGTCACCCATGAAGCTACATGCCCTCCATCAAGTATGTGTTCCCTTTTGCACATGTTGGAGCTGCATGGGTTGCCTCTCCTAGGACTTAGGATAAAAAAAACATGTTTGTCACACAACTTTGGAATAATAATAAAATATTATTCTCAAGGCCTTAAGCCCCTAATCTTAGCCCCTTTTTCCAACCTTTTAGCCCCTTTTCCCATACCCACTCTATGGAAGCTTAGTCCCCCATCACTCTTTCTTCGTGGTCGATTTGCACGCAGTGATGTTTAATCTTTATTAATGTTCTACATATTACATATACAAAAATAGGCTCCTGGCCTTTAACACTTAGGATCTCCGGCCTAATAAACACATAATCCCACCATCTTATCAATACTTGGCTCAGCATCCTACAAAACATGATTTACAATTCATAAACATGATTACAATTCACAAACATGATTACAACAGGGCTCATCCTTGGGGATATTACACTCACCAAGATTCAAATTCAGAAAATGCTTTCCCCTCTTCCTTGGGCACTCAACGCAATGGATACCATTGCTTCCTAAGTGGGGAGGACTGATCCAGGTGGATATTGGTGGCCACCCACCTATTCCAATTGGCTCCTCTTGTCAGTTTTTAGTTCAGCACGTTCTTATGTACTTCTTTGTAATTGCGGGTTCTACACTTTCAAGGTTGTCTGAATCCTGACACCTCTTCCAGGTGGATACTTGTGTCCTCCCACCTAATCCAACTGGCTTATTTTGTATGTTTACATGTCAGCACATCTTGTTGTACTTCCAAGACCGTTTTGGGGCCCTAAATAATGTTTTTTTGGCGTCCCACAGTCAAACTATAGACATAGTAATAGTTTGATGGCATAATGTGCAGTTCTCGAAAAAACCTTTCCAATGGGCTATCACACGCCTAAAATGGAGATCGCATGCAAAAGTTACGACCCTAGGAAGTTAATGTACTAACTTACCCAAACATGGCCCAAGTGAATTTTGGTGTTTCATCTCCTAGGGGTAGGTTTTTGGATGTCTAGGGTTTTGGCATTCATGTTTATCATAAAAAGGTTTTCAGAGCCTCATTGTAATCATCTTATTGCGAATGAGTGTAGTCGTCACATCTCTTCTCAGAGATAATGTTGCCACAATTCTACCGAGTCTTGCACTCTGTATTTTTATAGTCTCTTTACAATTCTTTCATTAATAGAAATCAAGTATTGTTGTAATTCTCTGTTTTTGGTAACTTTCATGAGTATTTCATTGTAATATATCTACTTTCATTTCGTTCCGAAAATAATCTCGATCAAAAAGAGAGATGACATAGCAAAATATCCTATCAAAATGTTTCTCAAGGAAGTCCTCATGCGGTAATCGAACGAGATGATGGAGAAATCCACCCAGGCCCTTCGACAATTTTCGACGGTAGGTGAGGCACCTTCAACAAGCAATCATTTCAAAGGTGAAACACCCTTCAAGCTAAAATTTAACTTTAATATCCCCTTATTTGAAGGCCATATAGATGTATATGCTTTGGATAAATATATGGTTGAATCTGTTAGAAGGTTATTACTATGTTCAAAAAAAAATTGACACTAAAAAGATCACCTTCAATCTCCTTAAATCCCTCCCCCATGTCAAATATTGGTGGGAATGTTACTGGAAGAGACATAACAAAGATGAGTCTATGGCATTCAGGACAGGATACACTTGGGTGGCCTTTATTGATGTCCTCAAGTAGGATTTCTACCCTATTAGAAACTATGATGACCAATACACGAGATGGACAACTTTGCGGCAAGAAAGAGACCAAATGGTGCCAGAGTACACTAACATCTTCCATACCTTACACTCAAATTTGGGTATCAGAGACTCTAAGTGACACATGGATATGAATTATTGCAGTGGCATACATAGGTACATCCAAAAAAATATGTATTTTTTTGACATCTCCTCACTAGGAGTTTCTTATTGATATGTTGTCAAACTCAACATAAATTTAAGTAGCGAAATAAGCAAGAGCTTGGGTCTGCAAATCTGCAAGAATAGAAGCATGGAAAAGGCATCCGTAACTCATAGAACAATGGATAGAGCAAGGAATGCCAACCTGTTGACGGGCAAAATTGATCGCTCGTCAACTGGAGGAGTGAATCCGGTCCAGGGTTGTCTACTTAACCCAAGCCGTTTGGATTAATCCACTCCGATGGGTTTAGCGGCTTCGTTGGCTGATCTAAGTCCTAAGAAAGCGAAAAACAAAACTAAAGAAGATAAAATAACTTGATGAATAACACTCGCTAAAAACTATATACAAATCTAATATATATTTACAGTTTACTAACTAATATTTATAACATAAGTCTACTTATTATAGGTATAATATGTACATATGACTTTATTTCTAATATATATATAGCATTTACAAAATGCAAATTTTAATCTAAATCTGCGAAAATCGAATATGGATTGATTTATTAAACAACGGCGAAGCTATCATTCAATCTTTTTGATTTATTTTTTTATAATGTTTATAAACAAGAAATGGAATAACAAACTGTCTAATTGAAAACAGAAATCATAGATAATAGAAAATGTTTTAGCTACAGGAGGTTTCTATATTCATTAAACTAATGAAATTAAACTAGTAAACTGACCTATTATCGCATCCCATATTCGTCCTCTATATAGCATCCAATCTTGTTGTCTGAAGAGGCAAACCCACAACGGATCCTAGAAATGCTTCTCGTGAACATGAAGCAATAATGATTGAATCTGAATGATAGAACATATAAGAGATATAGTAACAACAATCTTATAATTTCACAAGTAGCCACATTGAGATAAATCTTGCTGTGAAAACTTGTGTATAAATGTTCAACGAATGATGAAGATAAATCTCTTAATCTCAAGTTTGAACAAAATAATTACTGTATGTTAAATATGGGACATAAAACATGGATATCATATAAATTTTATCATACCAATCTGTAATAAACCATGATAGCTAAAGCAATCACAATCTAATTACAAATCGAAATAATCATATAAAAACACGATATGGAGAAGCTAAAGCTGTACAAATATCATATTCTATTCAAGTCTATAGATCAGAAATCCATAGTTTTTTCCCCAGGTAGAGATGATCTCAAGTTTACAAAAAAAACATACTTATATAGGTTCCAGGAACAAAATGTTTCTTGTTGATAACTTCCAATCTGTTCCAAAAAATGTGAGGGATGCAACCTCCCAGATTTTACTTGATACCAAAAACTAGCAGCCTAATCTATTAAAAAACATAAAGATAGTATGGCTAAGAGATGCCAACAGTGCTTCAAATCTCCTTAGAAATCATGGGTTCCTGAAAACAAATAAAAATAAAAGATTTCAGATGTACTTTCAGTTATCAAAACAAGTAATTCGAATTTTTCTAACTAGCTATAGAATCTCATGATTCTGTAGCTAGTTATAATTATAACTAGAATCATATTTTATTCAATCAATCAAAACAAACTAAAAAGTAATATGTGCAAACAAATCGTGTATCCTAAATTGAGAAAGAGAGAATCATACTAAACTTTTAAAAAGGATCATACCTCAAATTAAGGGATTCAAACAAATCAAGTAATCTTTGAATTTACTATTGATGTCCCTGCTTCCACGTTCTTAAAAATAACAGACCCAGTAGTTTTTTGGTGTTTGTCTTTGGCTTGAGATATGGATTGGAGTCTGCTATTCTCCTTTGTTAACGAATTTACCTGGTCTTCTAAAGTTTTAAGCCAAGACTGTAGTAAAGGCACATCCTTGTACAACCTGTCGATCTAGGATCGACATTCATTACAGTGCGGCTGTATAGACTATGTATCGGCACTGATAGTATTAATAGCTGGAGAATTTTCCATTTGACCTGTAGGTTCATCACTGAGTTTGATGCCAGGAAAGAGAGGATTGTCCTTTAGACATGGTGGTAGGTTCGTGACATAATCGTAGGGTCTGTCAGGGAAAAGTCCATATGAATATGGATACTCTTCGGCCAAGAACCTTTCAATTTCCGAATCCGAATCCTCACTTACTAAAATTGTGTTTTTTGTGTCAGCACAGGGTTTGGGTTTGTTTCGAGCACATCATGAAACCCAATGAGTGGCCTTTTTATTCTTATAATTGACATCGACGCTGCCCCTAAACGTCTTCCCTGTGGGTTTTTTAATAGCCTTAGTACAACTCTTAGGATAAGAATCCGGTTGAGTGTCGGGTTGAGTAGAATCAGGTAGGTCGAGGGTTCCAAATTAGAGATAGGATCACAGGGCATGAGCGAAGGAGGAGAGATGGTAGGTTTCACAAGGGTTTCTGTGATGACAGGTTTGTCAACCTGTCCCAACTCACTATTACCGAAACCATTTCTCAACACAAAAGAATCCCAGCAATCGTTGTTTAATTGCAACTGATGTACCATGATAATTTTGATTAAACCATGATGGAATAAACTAGAATCATATTTCTACCTTTTAAACCTCTTTCCCATATTGTACAAACTTCTAAGGAGGAAATAGGGCATGTTCAGCGGGAAATCGATGAAGCTCATAAGAAATCACAGGTGATATAAGAAAATCAACCCAAATCTGCCTTCACATGTAATAAACTGTTTCACAATAGCTAACAGATCATGCCACCTAGGTTTTAGAGACGATACAGGCATACCTCGGTCGCAGCTCATAATTTTCCTTGAGGTGAACAACAATGATCAGGGGACCTCTTCAACCTTTGCATTCTTGAACCACTTTTGCCCCACATATGGTAAACTGGTATCTTGTCTTATAAAATCTCCATTTACCTCAAGCTGCACGTCTCCTATTTTTGCTCTGCAACCGTCGAATGTCAACGCAAACTCTTGAGCAACTCTTAGATTGAAACCCTCAAACTTTTCAATAAACACATGCCAGTCGTTCCTTTCTAAGTCATCTCTGGCATTGTCAAACGATAACAAGGTCTGGATGCCATTGGGCTCAATCCTCACCACAGGAGCCATGGCTAACAGCAGGGAATCAACACGAAAATAGGAGGTAGGGTTTGATATAGAAACACAGAGCCATAGTCCCGAGTTTCCTCAAAGCAATGCAAAGACAGTTCAAAATGGTAGGCAAGAGCGTTAATCACCATGCGTGGGAAAGAGGTCGTGAATCCCGAGGCCATACAGAGTAATAATATCACGTTGTACCTCATATGATACCTTGGGATATGGGTAGTGTAAGGATGTAAGCGCTTGTATACCATAGAGCGCACCTATTCATGACTTGATTACAAGGTAAAAGCTTCAAATAAACATTGTGTTATAAGGATTTTATGAATCAAACCCCATTAATATCAATCGAAAATAAACGAATGGAGGTCTTTCACTTATGCAACCAAGGCATGTTTAGAACCAAAAGGATCACAAACAAGGAGAGCAACATGCTCATAGAAAAGATATGACAATTTTATAATAAACCATAAGAGCAATTTCCATTTAATCAAAAATTCAAAACCAAATGGCTATCCTAGCTGCGAGTTTTCATGCTTACAGTCATGAAAACAAAATTCGAAAAGACAATAGGGAGAAGTGACGATTTGCAACTATCATCTCGGAAACTGTTCATGAAGAGTAATGAAATTTCATGACCCTATGTAGGCAGCGATGTAGATTATTTAATAAAAATAACAATTGTATTATTGTTGCCAACAAAGGGAAGAAGTTTAGGGGCGGCGTCGATGTCAATTATAAGAATAAAAAGGCCGCTCGTTGGGTTTCACGATGTTCTCGAAACAAACCCAAACCCTGTACTGACACAAAAAACACAATTGTAGTAAGTGAGGATTCGGATTCAAAAATTGAAAGGTTCTTGGCCGAAGAGTATCCATATTCATATGGACTTTGCCCTGACAGGCCCTACGATTATGTCACCAACCTACCACCGTGTCTAAAGGACAATCCTCTCTTTCCTGGCATCAAACTTAGTGATGAACCTACAGGTCAAATGGACGATTCTCCAACTGTTAATACTATCAGTGCCGATACACAGTCTATACAGCCGCACTGTAATGAATGTCGATCCTGGATTGACAGGTATTACAAGGATGTGCCTTTACTACAATATCGGCTTAAAACTTTAGAAGACCAGGTAAATTTGTTAACAAAAGGAGAATAGCAGACTCCAATCCATAGCTCAAGCCAAAGACAAACGCCAAAAAACTACAGAGTCTGTTATTTTTAAGAACGTGGAAG
Source organism: Picea mariana (assembly GCA_032191745.1). Taxonomy (NCBI): domain Eukaryota; kingdom Viridiplantae; phylum Streptophyta; class Pinopsida; order Pinales; family Pinaceae; genus Picea; species Picea mariana. The sequence continues at coordinate 30,413 of JASDQU010686413.1, forward strand.
CAACGACAGCAATAGTAAATTCAAAGATTACTTGATTTGTTTGAATCCCTTAATTTGAGGTATGATCCTTTTTAAAAGTTTAGTATGATTCTGTCTTTCTCAATTTAGGATACACAATTTGTTTGCACAGATTACTTTTTAAAGTTTGTTTTGATTGACTGAATAAAATATGATTCTAGTTATAATTATAACTAGCTACAGAATCGTGAGATTCTGTAGCTAGTTAGAAAAATTTGAATTACTTGTTTTGATAACTGAAAGTACATCTGAAATCTTTTATTTTTATTTGTTTTCAGGAACCCATGATTTCTAAGGAGATTTAAAGCACTGTTGGCATCTCTCAGCCATACTATCTTTATGTTTTTTAATAGATTAGGCCGTTAGTTTTTGGTATCAAGTAAAATCTGGGAGGTTGCATCACCCACATTTTTTGGAACAGATTGGATGTTATCAACAGGAAACATTTTGTTCCTGGAACCTATATAAGTATGTTGTTTTATAAACTTGAGATCATCTCTACCTGGGGAAAAAACTATGGATTTATGATCTACAGACTTGAATAGAATATGATATTTGTACAGCTTTAGCTTCTCCATATTGTGTTTTTATTCAAGTTATGATTATTTCGATTTGTAATTAGATTGTGATTGCTTTAGCTATCGTGGTTTATTGCAGATTGGTATGATAAAATTTATATGATATCCATGTTATATGTCCCATATTTAACATACAGTAATTATTCTGTTCAAACTTGAGATTAAGAGATTTATCTTCATCATTTGTTGAACATTTATACACAAGTTTTCACAGTAAGATTTATCTCAATGTGGCTACTTGTGAAATTATAAGATTGTTGTTACTATATCTCTTATATGTTCTATCATTGGGATTCAATCATTACTACTTCACGTTCATGAGAAGCATTTCTAGGATATGTTGCGGGTTTGCCTCTTCAGACAACGAGATTGGATGTTATACACAGGACGAATATGGGATGCGATAACAGGTCAGTTTACTAGTTTAATTTCATTAGTTTAATGAATACAGAAACCTCCCGTAGCTAAAACATTTTCTATTATCTATGATTTTTGTTTTCAATTAGACAGTTTGTTATTCCATTT
>JASDQU010686415.1:13645-31950 GCA_032191745.1 Picea mariana
TCTAACAGAGATTTATTATTCTGTTTTTCACTTTTTTTAATTATTCTAACAGAGATTTATTATTTCTGTACAGTTGGTGGAGGCAAAGATGTTGGAAAATTGTGATGTACAGAGCTGTAACTATGGAATGGGTAGAATTGAAAAAAAGGAACTTGTAAGTATATCTGCCTGCGGATCTTTAGATTTTTCATTTTCAGATTTAGAAAGAAGCCAATGAATGGCTACCACAATTTTAATTATTACTGTGTTCGATACTACTGAGCTTGCATTTCCGACAAGAAAGTAGTTGTCGTTCGAAAACTAGGCGAACCCTTTTGTCAAAGTAACACGTTCTAGCAAAACCTATTCAGAATAAGGCCAATTCTGCAATTTATGTTGTGCTAGTATATGTGAATCAGCCGCTGTTTAAACCTTGGTTTTACAAGGAAATTTAAGCATCTTTCATCAACATTTTTTCACTTGTGAAATTGCATTTCCAACAAGAGAATAATTGCCCTTTCAAAAGAGAATAGGCATCCTCTCAAAACTGTAGGATAGTCATATACAGGGATACAATCTAGTCACGGTAAAATGATTGTGCCCCTAATTTGCCCATTGCATATCTCATCTTTCATTAATCTCCCACAGTGAGAGAGCAGTGTATAAGGGTTGCCAGAATCTGGGTTTTTTGAGCGTTCTGTTCTCTTAAGCGCTTGTTACCATATTTAGGGATCAGAGTGCCACACATTTTGGGTTCAACCTAATGAACGGTTCTAATCTCTAAACATATTAGATTGCATTCTCATTGATTTTAGTGTTTCCAGTGGAACGGTTTAAAGAGAAAATACTATACAGCACCATGTTGTTCTTTTACTATAGACTTCATGCTCTATTTTGCCTAGTTGCCCATTGACGTTAAAGAAAACAGGGGATAGGTACACGCTAATTACACTCTTTTAAGGCATAAATCAGACAACCAGAGTTGCCTGCTAAACTGAGCAGTTCAAGGAAATGATTAGTTCAGATGTAAGCTCCCTTAACCGTACTGAACTGCCGAAACCAACCGGAACTGTATTCAACTGCCACAGCTCATTTGGAAACCAACAGGATGTAACTGTTTTTTTGTTGGGAGCTTCTGGAATGGTCCATTACTCCATACGGTTCTCTACCTAGATATGTGGACCAGTGAACACATAGCCAACAAAAGCTTGATGGAAGATTGGCTATAAAGACTTCTATTTGGTCCCCAAGCTTGCTTAATTCATTCAATTTCCCTTCAGTCTTACACCATCAATAAGAATGAACAGAGCTTAGAAGTGCCATACTGAAAGAAAAACTAGTGTAGAACCGGGAAAACTTCTACAGCAATTAGTCAAACTCAAGTAGCATCAATGGCTGAAGGTATGATCCATTTGGCATCTAAATTTCGATTCTTTTAAAGAGTTTTTATTCCGCATATTTTAGAATCGAGTTAAGGCTAACATTTGGTATCAGAGCCATTTTATCTCTGCCTTGGTGTTTTGAAGAAAGACAAGTTTATTTGGGTTTTCCTTGCATTTTCTCTGCACATTTTAATGCATATTGTTGTACGTCTATCCATATTAAGATGGCAGAACCATACATTTTTGTGGGTCTTTCTTTTATAATTTGGTTGTACATTTTTAAATGAAATTGTTGTGCTCTATACAGAGAGGTTTCATTGCATTGTTGTGCGTCTTTAGGTTATTTTATTATACGTTTTTCCGTAAGGAGAATAGCATTTGTACACTTTGCTTCTCAGTCACACAATAGTTAGAAGCCAAGGGGCATAGTTTTATGTCAGATTTAGTAGTTTTGGATAGGAATTTCTTGATCCACTCCTTCACTGTTATTACATGTAAATGTGCTTGCAATCTGGGTGATCTTTTATGGTCATTAAAAAAAATTCTTTCTTAACCACTAATTAAAAACATGTTATTTTGAATGAGTATATATCGTTGAATGTTATGCATGAATATTGTAGTTTTATTTATGAAATTTATAATTATTCTCATATCAAGTTAATTTTATGCATAAAAGAAATAATGTCCAGTGATCCATATAATTTTTTTTTATTAGAGAATAGCCACAATTTTTATGCCATTAGATTCAAATTTAAGCATGAAATTTTATTTTTTAGCTGGCCTCAATTTTAATGTAAGCATGCGATCTTTAATTTTATGCAGTTATACAACCTTTTCTCTAAAATTCGTTGTGATATCCCTGAACTTAAGGGAGATAACTATAAGGTGTGGAAAGAGAGAGTTCTCCTTCATTTGGGGTGGATGGACATAGATTATGCTATTAGGAAAGATGAACCACCAACACTCACTAATACCAGCACTACAATGAACATCACGCTTTATGAGCAATGGGAGCGATCTAATCGCCTAAGCATGATGTTCATTAAAACTAAAATTTCAGCTGGTATTCGTGGTTCCATTGATCAACATGAAAAGGTTCGAGACTTGTTGAAATCCATTGATGATCAATTTGTCACTTCAGACAAGACACTAGCAAGCACCCTAATCATGAAGTTCTCATCCCTAAGGCTCACCAGTGTGAAAGGTGTGCACAAGCACATCATGCAAATGAGGGATATTGTGGCTCAACTAAAGAAACTCGAGGTTGAAATATCAGAGTCTTGCGACATATGCGTGTTTGGGGATGCCCGTCTAAAGTGAGAATATATAATCCACAAGAGAAGAAGCTGGACCCAAGGACCATTAGTGGGTATTTCATTGGATATGCTGAAAGGTCTAAATGTTGCAGATTTTATTGTCCATCTCATAGCACTAGGATTGTGGAATCAAGAAATGAAAATTTTCTTGAAAATGACTTGAATAGTGGGAGTGATCAAACCAAGAACATAGTTCCTGAGAAAGATCATTCAAAATCTCAACCTTCCACCCCAAGTGATAGATTGGTTATTGTTCACAACACCCCTCAAGTACAAACTAGTGTCGAACAACCAATTGTTGAAGTTCCACAAGCTGTTGATGGCATTCCGGTAGATCAGGTAGTTCAAGAGTTTCCAAGAACTTTTGAACAATGAGTTGAACCACATACTTCTCAGGAAGATGGTGGTACAACATTAAGAAGATCTACTAGACCAAAGAGATCAGCAATTCCCGATGATTATGTTGTGTATCTACAAGAATATGACTATAACATTGGAGCCGAAAATGATCCTGAGTCCTTTTCACAAGCCATGAGTTGCAAAGAATTAGAATTATGGTATGATGCCATGAAGGAAGAGATGAATTTTATAAAGAGTAATGAAGTCTGGGATCTTGTTGAGTTGCCTAATGGTGCAAAAGCCGTTGGATGTAAATGGGTCTTTAAGACAAAGAAAGACTCATTGGGCAACATTGAGAGATATAAGGAAAGACTTGTTGCTAAAGGATTCACTCAGAAAGAAATCGACTACACAGAGACTTTCTCTCCTGTATCTAAGAAAGATTCCTTGCATGTAATTATGGAATTAGTACCCCATTTCGACTTGGGGTTGCAACAAATGGATGTGAAAACAACATTTCTCAATGGAGATCTAGAGGAGGAGATTTACATGAAACAACCTGAAGGATTCCCCTCTAGTGATGTTGAGCAATTGGTTTGCAAACTCAAGAAATCCTTATACGGTTTAAAACAAGCATCCCACCAATGGTATTTGAAATTCCATAATGTAATTTCTTCTTTCAATTTTGTAGAAAACATTATGGATCAATGTATATACCAATGATAAGGGTTTGTTGCATGAGGTGAAACAATTCCTCTCTAAAAATTTCAATATGAAGGATATGGGTGAGGCATCTTATGCCATTGGCATTAAGATCCATAGAGACAGATTTTGAGGCATCTTGGGTCTGTCTCAGGAAACCTATATTAATAAAATTTTAGAGAGATTTCGGATGAAGGATTGTTCACCAAGTATAGCTCCCATTGTGAAGGGTGATAGGTTCAATTTGACCCAATGCCCAAAGAACGACTTTGAAAGGGAAAAAATGAAGAACATTCCATATGCTTCTGTTGTCGGAAGCCTAATGTATGCTCAGGTCTTCACAAGACCCGACATTGTATTTGTTGTTAGAATGTTGGGACAATATAAGAGTAATCTAGGTATATACCACTAGAGAGTTGCAAAGAAAGTAATGAGGTACCTTCAAGGAACCAAAAACTACATGCTTATGTATAGACGAACGGACAATTTGGAAGTAATTGGCTACTCAGATTCTGACTTTGCTGGATGTGTTGATTCATGCAAATCAACATCGGGATACACTTTTATGATGGCTGATGGAGCTGGATCATGAAGGAGTGCCAAGCAGACCTTGATATTCACTTCCACTATGGAAGCCGAGTTTGTCTCCTGTTTTGAGGCTACTTTACATGCTGTATGGCTTAAGAGTTTCATTTCTGGGATTAGAAATATGGATTCTATCTCCAAGCCATTGAGAATGTATTGTGACAATTCAGCTGTTGTTTTTATGGCTAAAAACAACAAAAGTGGGAGTTGAAATAAAAACATTGACATTAAGTATTTAGCCATAAGGGAATGTGTTAAAGAAAAGAAAGTGGTCATTGAGCGCGTCAGCACTGAGTTGATGATCGTTGATCCTTTGACTAAGGGCATGCCACCATTTAAATTCAAGGAGAATGTAATGAATATGGGACTTGGTTCCATTATGTAGTTTCTCATTGTATGGAAAATGCTATTTTATCATTTAGGTTTTTGTGGTGAGATATTTGTTCAGAAAGTGTCAGAAGAACCACAGTGCTTTTGATAGCTTGTCGATGTTTTAGATCCACAACAGGATCCATCTTCAGGACAAAAAAGACCGAGGAAAAATAAGAGAGGAACCCTTAATAAATAATGATGAGGAGGGTGGAAAACTAAGGTCGGCTAAGTGAAACCGTAGGTCTGAGGAGAATTTTGCAAAATATAAATTTTTAGGTATTTGACCATATGGTGTTTAATATTATTAATATTAATTATATGTTAATTTAGGGTTAATTTAATGAGGTAGCATTAATATTATTATTGTTATATTAGTGGTCAGCTAAGTGAAACACTAGGTTTGAGGAGAATTTTCCAAAGTAGGTACTTAATAGTGATTTAAATATAGGTTAAATTTAGGGTTGACCATAAGGTGTTAATATTATTAATATTAATTATATGTTAATTATAGGTTAAATTTAGGGTTAAAAGAGGTAGCAATAATATTATTATTGTTATATTATTGGTCGGCTAAGTGAAACCCTAGGTTTGAGGGGTTTTTTACAAAAAAATATTTAATGAATTAAGTGGTTAATGGTGTTAATATTATTAATATTAAATTTTTATGTTAATTATAGGTTAAATTTAGGGTTAATATAATGAGGTAGTATTAATGTTATTAAAGTTATATTAGTGGGTTTAATTTGATAACCATATGGTGTTAATATTATTAATATTAATTTTATATTAATTATAGGTTAGTTTAATGAGTTAGCATTAAATTTGTTATATTAGTGGTAGAAGATTATTAGCTGGGAACGATTAGGTTGGTCCTGAAATGGTTTAATTTTAATTAACCCGTAGATGTTAGTAATTAGTATTATGTTGGTAAAGGTTAAGTTAGGTTTAATATGTAAAAAGGTAATAATAATATTGTTATTAATGTATGTCAAAGGGATTTTTATAGGTATGTTGGTATAAATTGGTTTTTAATAAGGTTGGTTTTTAAAGATCAGGTTAAGTTAAGGTTCAGGAAAGGTGAGGGTGTAAGTACTGAGTGTAAGGTTAATAATGTTTTCTTTCTCGAATGAGCAGGATCCAACTTTCACTAATCTCTAGGCCATTGTCCCTATTTAGGTTATCGAGATTTTTGATGATTTCGATGGCTTCTCTAATTCGTCTTTTAAGGAGATGGTCTTCTTTAGCTAAGATTTTGGTGTCCTCTAGGCGTATGTGATGCTTAGTTGTGAGAGAGTGTTCGGCTAGTGCTGAGGTGCGAGTTCATTCATTCTTGATGTCAGCATTATGCTCTTTAATCCTGGTGTTGAAAGAGCGGCTTGTTTCTCCAATGTAGCATTTTCCACAAGAACAGTCTATTATGTATACTCCTTTGAAATTATGTTGGTCAAGCTTATCCTTAACAGATCTCATTTTCTGCTTGATGGTATTAAGTGGTCTGAATGAGGTCTTAATCTCCTTCTTGTTTAAGATTTTTGCGATTTTATCAGTGACTCCTTGGATGTAAGGGAGGTAGGCAGTGAGGCTCGGGATTTGGTTGTTTCTCTGTTGAGGTTTGTTATTTTCTTTTTCTTTTTCTAGGGCTTTCCTTGTTGCATTCTCAATCTCTTTTTATTTGTAACCTATGTTTTTGAAGACTTTGTGAAGGTGATTTTTCTCTTGTTCTAGGTGTTCTTTATCTGAAATCCTTATGGCTCTAGTGGATAAGGTGTTAATAATTCCTAATTTTTGGTTGGGGTGATGATGGAAACTGGCATGAAGGTAGTTTTCGGTGTGGGTCTTTTTTTTGTAAACTGAATGTCCTAATTTACCATCTTCTTTTCTATTTATTAGTATGTCAAGGAAGGGAATGGTGTCATTTTCTTCATGTTCCATTGTGAATTTAATGTCTTTGGATAAATTGTTGATGTGATGGAAGAAATTATTCATCTCTTCTTCCCCATGTGGCCAAAGTACATTAGTATCATCAACGTAACGTTTCCATCTTAATGGTTTCAGGGGATATGAATCTATGGCTTTCTTTTCAAAGTTTTCCATGTAAAGGTTGGCAACGATGGGGGAAAGTGGAGAGCCCATCGCCATGCCACTAGTTTGTTCATAGAATTCACCTTGATAGCTAAAGAAAGAGGAGAGAAGACAAACCTCAACTAGTTTCGTTGTTACTGGATCAGCTACCTCTTTGACAAGTAAGATGGACTCATAAAAGACTCAAACGACTTCATTAACACTATTAAAAATGAGAATCTGAAACCGAATGACACCCTCATAAGCTTTGATGTTGTCTCTATATTCACTAAGATCCCTCTTAATGAGGCCATCCTACTTGTCAAAGAGGTAGTTGATCCAGTAACAGCGAAACTAGATGAGGTTTGTCTTCGCTCCACTTTCTTTAGCTATCAAGGTGAATTCTATGAACAAAATAGTGGCGCGGCCATGGGCTCTCCGCTTTTCCCCCATCGTTGCCAACCTTTACATGGAAAACTTTGAAAAGAAAGCCATAGATTCATGTCCCTTCAAACCATTAAGATGGAAACGTTACATTGATGATACTAATGTAATTTGGCCACATGGGGAAGAAGAGCTGAATAAGTTCTTCCATCACATCACCAATTTATCCAAAGACATTAAATTCACAATGGAACGTGAAGAAAATGACACCATTCCCTTCTTGACATACTAATAAACATAAAAGAAGATGGTAAATTAGGACATTCAGTTTACAGACAAAAGACCCACATCGAAAACTACCTTCACGCCAGTTACCATCATCACCCCAACCAAAAATTAGGAATTCTTAACACCTTATCCACTAGAGCCATAAGGATTTCAGATAAAGAACACCTAGAACAAGAGAAAAATCACCTTCACAAAGTCTTCAAAAAGATAGGTTACAAAGAAAAAGATATTGAGAATGCAATAAGGAAAGCCCTAGAAAAAGAAAAAGAAAATAACAAACCTTAACAGAAAAACAACCAAACCCCGAGCCTCACCGCCTACCTCTCTTACATCCAAGGAGTCACTGATAAAATCGCAAAAATCCTAAACAAGAAGGAGATTAAGACCTTATTCAGACCACTTAATGCCATCAAGCAGAAAATGAGATCTGTTAAGGACAAGCTTGACCAACATAATTTCAAAGGAGTATACAGAATAGACTGTTCTTGTGGCAAATGCTACATTGGAGAAACAGACCACTCTTTCAACACCAGGATTAAAGAGCATAGTGCTGACATCAAGAATGAATGAACTCGCACCTCAACACTAGCCGAACACTCTCTCACAAATAAGCATCACATACGCCTAGAGGACACCAAAATCTTAGCTAAAGAAGACCATCTCCTTAAAAGACGAATTAGAGAAGCCATCGAAATCATAAAAAATCCCGATAACCTAAATAGGGACAATGGCCTAGAGATTAGTGAAAGTTGGATCCCGCTCATTCGGGAAAGAAAACATTATTAACCTTACCCTCAGTACTTACACCCTCACCTTTCCTGAACCTTAACTTAACCTGTTCTCTACATAGATATGTGGAACAGTTAACACATAGCCAACATAAGCTTGATGGAAGCTTGGCTATAAAGACTTCTGTTTGGTCCCGAAGCTTTCTTAATTCATTCAATTTCCCTTCAGTCTTACACCATCAAGAGTGAGAAGAGCTTGGAAGTGCCATACTAAAAGCAAAACTAGTGTGGAACTAGGAAAACTTCTACAACAATTAGTCAAACTCAAGCAGCATCAATGGCCGAAGGTATGATCTATTTGGCATCTAAATTTTGATTCTTTTAAAGAGTTTTTATTCCACATATTTTAGAATCGAGTTAAGGGTAAGTTCAACAAAATGATTAGTTCAGAGCTCTTTGCTGTGCATTTGAATTTTAAAATTAGAATAAGATGTTCTATGTAGCTATAAGTTTCATTCAATAATGCATTGGTTTTCAAAACATTCTAGGGTGCTTAAGGCGTCTGTTTGTTGGTTTTTAATCCAATTACAACATTGTTTATGCATTTTCTCAAGAGAAATTTGTGTATGCATTTTCCTTTACGTGAAAAGATTTCAGTTTCTTAGACTATGTACAAACTAATAAAACACTTTGAAGCATAAATTGCACAACAATAGTTCCCAGCAGCTCAAGGAAATAATTAGTTCAAAGCCCTCTACAATTAAAATAAGATGTAACAATGCACTGTTTGAGGGCATTTTAGGGTCCTTAAGGCCTCAGGTTTTTTTTCTTTCAATTACAACATACACACCACAGCATTGTGTATGCATCTTGTCGAGCGAGACTTGTGTATGCAATTTCCTTGGTATGAAAATATTTCATGTTCTTATTATGGCTAAAACTTCGAACTTAATCTTTTACTATGTTTCCTCTTCATTGCTTTCTTTTCTAAGCTTATAGCCTGCTTTTCTGTTTCTTNTTGAAGCATAAATTGCACAACAATAGTTCCCAGCAGCTCAAGGAAATAATTAGTTCAAAGCCCTCTACAATTAAAATAAGATGTAACAATACACTGTTTTAGGGCATTTTAGGTTCCTTAAGGCCTCGGGTTTTTTTTCATTCAATTACAACATACACACCACAACATTGTGTATGCATCTTGTCGAGCGAGACTTGTGTATGCAATTTCCTTGGTATGAAAATATTTCATGTTCTTATTATGGCTAAAACTCCGGACTTAAGCTTCTACTATGTTTCCTCTTCATTGCTTTCTTTGCTAAGCTTATAGCCTGCTTTTCTGTTTCTTTAGTCTTAGGTTTTTGTTGTTTCTGACATTTTCAAATTCAGATTGATTTTCACTTAATTTTTCTTATCACAGAGTCCTTTGGGTTGAGGGATTTCATAAATTTGATTTAACCCAAGATCTTATTTTTTATACTCGAGTCTTTTGATTTTTACTCCTAGATCAATGATTTGAGTTTCCAAATCCTTCAATCTGAAACCTAAATGGCATGGCCCCATCGTCTCTTGCATTCTTACTATCTAAAAGGATTGGCCCATGATTAGATATTGAGCAGTAAATCTTCTTCGAAAAAGAATTTTTTATTGAGAATTTATTCAATTATGCATCTCGGACCATGTCTCTTATTTTTCGATGTGTATTTTCTCTTTTTGAGTATGACATCCATTGATCCCATCAGGAGATGTTATCCTTGGTAGGGGTCACTAACTATTAAGTCTTCCTTCGATCCTTTTAGTTTAAGAGGTTGAGATCCCTTGTTACGTATTTGTTATGAATCGGCACGTTTCGTAATCATGATTGAATGTACAGCCAACATTTTCTTTTCTTTGTAGAAGCTAACCCTTTTAAAGTCCCATGCATCTTAAATTGAAAATGGAATTTTCTAAACTGAATCCTTAATTGTTATAAAATCTTTATGAGGTAGCTTTGTTTCTTTGTAAAGTACTGAGGGTTGGTCTTTGATATTTGATGAACTAACCAACTTTATTATTTTTAATAATTGATCCTAGTCCTCTACCTTAGCTTTGTTTCTTTGTAAAGTACTAAGGGTTGGTCTTTCATATTTGATGAACTAACTAACTTTATTATTTTTAATAATTGATCCTAGTCCTCTACCTTTCAACGAAATGATTTTCATAACTATCTAACTTTATTCTTTTTAATAATTAATTATAGTACTCTACCTTTCCATGAAATTCTTTTCATTTCTTATCTTGATTTTGATCTTGGCCCACACCACCTTATTATTTTTAATAACTAATCCTAGTCTTATACATTTCGATTAAATGTTATTCATTTTTTATGTTGATTTTGATTTTGGCCTACACCATGATGATAACACTTGGTGGGTGGTCACTTGAATGATTAAAGTCTTATTTTATATAACTTTGTCATGTCTCCATTTTTGGATTCCCTTGTTCAAGAGTGGAAATGACTTCCGTGGCTCATTGGTGAAGAAAAAAGAAGTCAGAAAGGGTTATTTAATGTCACTTAGTTAGGAGATGTTATGTATTTAAAGTGAAATTAAGGAAATAAAGTAACTTTAGGTTAATAAGTTATTTAAAATCATTATTAAATGACTTTTAATCTTAAAGTGAAAGTAAAAGGGGGATAAGGGTCATATTTGATTTAGTTAAAATTGACTTAGTTAAAAGGGGCAAATTTCTAGAAGTCATAGTTGATTTAGTCAAAAGGGGGAAATTTCTAGAAGTCAAATTTGATTTAATCAAAAAGGGGAAAGTTCTAGAAGTCATATTTGATTTAGTCAAAAGGGTGTAAGTTCTATAAGATAGGGAAGAAGAATAAAAGTAGGGGTAACATCATGTATTTTGATTAATCTCTTTGGAGTGCTCTTGGAGCCATTGTTTTTTTAGAGTTTAGAAAAACCCTTCCACCAATGCAGTTCAGTTTTGGTGGTGTAATATCCACCCTAGCTAAAAAAGGAGGAGGATCCATACATGGTCTTGATTGGAGCTTCAATTTTTGTTTTGTTCCATTTTGGAGGAATATCATCTTGCGCAGGAGATTTGTGGAATTTTTTGGAGGACATCGTATTGATATTTTGCAGGTACTAGAGGAAGGTTTCGGGGAAATACTGACAAGGAACATCCCCGTGGGTTGAGTATAGGGGGTCCCGCGAGTCCTAGCTTCATCCTAAAAGGACCTATGCAATTTGAAGTTGCAGAGCTGGTTAAGTGATCAGATTGTTGCAGTAGGTGTTTGAGGAGAAGATCGATACCACACTAGTGAGGGTTACACAATACAAAGGAGGACACATCATCTCTTGAGGATTCTATGGCATTATTCCAGGTTTTGGCTTGATTTTGTAGTGCTTATTGTTGAATTTAATATAACATTCATCATAGATCTATTATTGTTGTGTTCCAGATTCCATTATGAATAAAGTGTCATATTATAATCTCTTCTATTTCTCGTGTATTTAGATTTAATGCAACATGTTTTTCAAAATTTCTATCTATGGGTTAAGAGAAAAATGTTTGTAGAAACTCTTTAATCAACTTAACAAAATATGTGTTTGGAGAAGAACATAAAAAGAATGAAATATTAGACATCAAACCATTATTTTCCTAGCATATTCTCATTAGGGACATTACAAACCTTTTTCGTCTTATAATCTTGGATTCATTTCATTCTTATTTTGCTTCAATCTTGGCTTCCTTTTTACTTGGATTCTTGGGGTCTTCCTTTAGGATATAATATATATGTGGTCAATTCTTGGAATTGTGGAGTTAGATTCTTGGTTTTGAAAGTGATCTTGAGGTTAATGGAATTTCTTGTATTTTTAGGATTTATCAGGTCATGGTGGAGTTTTTGTTAATCATCCTTGATTTATTGGTTTTGGTGACTTTTCCTTTTTTACCCAGAAGGTACAATTTATTACTTAAACATGTTATTGTTGTTTTTGTTTTTCAAAAACTAGTTTTTGGAACTCATGTTTTTTACATAATAAAATTCAAATTGATTTTGTTCATAGTCCATTTCTATACATGGATTTAATTGTCCATATCCAATTTTTTACGGTTTTGGGTAGGGATTTTCAAATCTATATATTTTCTTGGCTCTAATTGTCTACGTATTTTCCTTAGATGTTCACTATATTTTCTTTATCTTTTCACTATCTTTGGTGCAATGTGTGTGTATCTTTGCCATCTTTTCACTATCTTTGTTGCAATTTGGTCATCCCAAAATATTAGTGGGAGGAAGGGAATACATACCCAAACATGATCCATGGTTATAACTTATTTCTAATTAAAATATATTTACTAGGTACTATTAGTTTATATGGTTTATATAACGATTGTTAGGTCCCATAAACTAGCCCAAACTGACCCACTAAAATATATCTAAAAAATAGCTGAATTAAATTTACACATCAATTATGCATTCTTATATAGGAGGGATTTTCTAACCAAGTTATACTCAATTAAATTTATATATCAATAATGAATTTTTATATAAGAGGGATTTGCTAACCAAGTTATAGGGCTTGGAAGGTTAGAAATAATTGTTCAAAGGAGGATGGATAGGTCAAAGGGAAAGCCTTCAATGTTAGAGTAACTAAATTTGTCATATAAATATTATGATTTATTTAATACTTATTTATTTTTCATCATCAATGGTTATTTTATATGCCGCAGTGCTCCTCTTTTCCTATGTTATCTCTCCCTTTTTTTTCTACAAAGAAACATGTATGAATTGTCACATATACAATTTGTAAGAATATATTTGTATTGTTCACATACGAGAAATACAATGTTTAGATCATCTTTTCCCTCTATAAAAGTTTTTATTAAATTTCCAATAAATATTATAATATAGAAACAACATTAATACAAGTATGTTATATATAAATAAAAGAACATGAATCAAAGCTATTATCTTACTAATGATTCCAATCATAATTATATATGCCTAGATGAGGACATAACATAATTTATATATATAATATTACAACATGAACCAACCAAACTATACCATTTTCTTAAGTAATGATTTCAACTGTAATCCTCTATGTCTAAATGATGTCCTCTATGTCTAAATGATGTGAAAATACAAAAAACATCTTTGAACAAGTGGTTGAGAATTCATCCAAGTTTGAGTTGATTATGGTATGCAGTTTTCAAGATCTAATCATTTTCAATTTTCTAATAAAATGATTAGAATCATACAAAAGCATCTTTGAACACTTGGTTGAGAATTCATCCAACTTTGAGTTGATTAATGTATGTAGTTTTCAAGATCTAATTATTTTCAAACGGTCTAATAAAGCGGTAAGAATATAACGAAATACTTAAGTTATTTAATAATGAATATTATAAATGAAAGTATGTCATGCACAACACATTTTGTATATATAATATTTCACTCACTTTTTTTTACAAGGAAAAACGTATGAATTTTGACATTTAATATTTTATTTCTGGAAGAATATATTTCTATTCTTTGGATACGAACATTAAATGTTTAGATCCTCTTATATGAGTTTTTATTAAATTTCCAATAAATATTATAAAATATTTCAAAATGAATATTATAATATAGAAACAACATTAATACAAGTAAAAGTATGTTATGCATAACACATTTTATGCGAGAAAAGCTATTAAAGCTATTATCTTGAGCAATGATTCCAATCATAATCATCTCTACCTAGATGAGGATAGAACACTATATATATATATATGTGTATGTGTGTGTGTGTGTGTGTGTGTGCGTGTGCAGCCAAGCTATTATCTTAAGCAATGATTCCAATTGTAATCCTCTATGCTTAAATGGGGACCTTGTTTTTTGTACACAAAAGAATCTTTGAAGAATTGGTTGAGAGTTCATCCGAGTTTGAGTTTATTATGGTATGTAGTTTTCAAGATCTAATAATTTTCAATGGTCTAATAAAGTGGTTAGAATCCAACCAAATTACTAAGCTTATATACTATATTTATAAGAAATATTATTATATATTTTATTTATTTTTATATATTATATTTATAATTTTATAGTCAATGTTATTAAATATAACATTAACTATAAAATTATAACACAAGTAAAAGTATTTTATGCATAACACAATTTATATATATAATGCAAGAATAGGAATCAACCAAGCTATTATCTTAAGCAATGATTCCAACCATAATCATCTCTACCTAGATGAGGACAACACACTGTATATATATATAATGCTAGAACATGAACCAACCAAGCTATTATATTAAGCAATGATTCCAACCATAATCCTCTGTCTAGATGAGGACCTTGTTTTTAGCTAGCAAATACAAAATCATCTTTAAAGACTTGGTTGATAATTTATCCAAGTTTGAGTTGATTATAGTATGTAGTTTTCAAGAGCTAATAATTTTCAATGGTTTAATAAAGTGGTTAGACTCCAACCAGATAACTAACATTATATAATATACTTGCAAGAAATATTATTATATATTATATTTGTCATTTTATAGTCAATGTTATTAAATTGTTGTGGGAGAGGGAAGTAGAGGGAAGAACAGACCCCTCATACTTTCCCCACACTTTATTTATTTTCCACCCTCCCTTCTTTCTCAATCACTATAATATATATATACACAAGTGGAAATCTAAGTTTGTTTCACTCAAAGTATCCCATTGATATGAATGATCATCTAATATAACAGTTAATTGAAAGATATATGAATATATCAACAACACGTCTCCACATTCTTCAAATGTTATTTCCAAAAGGATTGATTTGAAAGTAGATAAAATATGAGTGATAGATTTTTTGAAGAAGTTTGAGGAAGAAATTTATAAATACACCAAGAATTCACATAGAGCTCAATGGAAAGACCTACAATTCAAGCAATCTCATGAACTATTTCCACCAGGGACAATTTTTGTTTGTAGTTTTTTTGAAGAGAATTCTGATCAAATCACTATATTTGTCCACGTTCTATATAGATATGCTCAATGGAATTTTGATAACATAGAAAAAACCAATGACAATCGACATGTTATTAAAGAATATCACTTTTATATAAGTTATTGAGCACACGATACACATTATGTACAACATTTCTTTGACAAATTCTATGATTCATTCAAAGAACGTGGGATCAAATTTGATTGACATTGGATAAGGTCAGATGGATGTGTGAGTCGGTTCAAATATTCACGATCATTCTATTGGTTGTGTCGTCTTCATATGTAATTAAACATTACACATTGTTGAATTTATTTTGAAATGGATCATGGAAAATGAGGGCACGACGGTGCAGGGGCATGTGTAAAATGAGAACTTTGAAGGTATTAGATGAACCCTCATGCCAATCTATTTGAATCCATTGATCAAGTTGTTGAATGGTGCAAACTGGCGCTAAGCCATGCAAATAATCTGTCAAGGGATGTGTGCAAGTGTGTATATATACATGTTATCCATGTACATAGGATATTTTTATTCATGTGTTCAAATTTATATGATCTTCAATCATTTTCTTGATATATTTCAAGTTAACAAGCTTTTGTCTTGTGCAGGTTTTTTTGGTATGTTGGAATCCAGGATGTAAATAGATCGATCCCATATGAAGCCAGTATAAATGGGACGCAAAAAATGCATTCAATTAAAACAAAACTCTATCAAAATGTGTTTGCATTTGATAAAAGAAATGAATCTTGTTTTTGTTTAGTTTGCATAGAGGACACAAAATCCATAGAGATTTGTGAAAACAAAAATGTAGAAGATGTTAAATCTTGGAGACATATCAAACTTAATATAAAAGGGAAAATTCCACTTGAAAGCTCAGAGGAGATGGAATCAAATGAAACTATAGTGTCAGTTGATGAGGATAGAGTTTTTAATCTTGTTAGAGAAGGTAATTTTTATGTTTCTATTGTTTGAAAATATATTTCTTAAATATTTAAACTACTTGTAGATGTACTTGTAAGTTGTGTATATAAAATTTATATATATAGTATATGATTTTAATGACACGTTCATGTGTGCTAATCTAACACGAACTACTTGTTTGAACATATTGAATTATTTGCAGGAGATGTCTTTGTTGCGGTTGCACCTATATGAAATAGTATTTGATGTGGTGCACTAGAAAATTTTGATGATAACGGTTTTATATATGAAAGAGGATCCAACGTACTGAAAAACTATTTTTTTCAAGAAAGCCATCAAATCGATAGTCATGTTCACTTTCAAGACTATCAATCGGATGTCATAAGTTGTCAATATAGTCAATCGGTATGTGCAACGTGCATAAAGTTAATAGAAGTTCAATCAAGAAAAAAAAAAAAGTTAGAAAATGGAAAATGTCCAAAGACGATCATGAACGAATAATTGAAGATGGCAGACCACTATGATTTCTTTAAACAAGTGACATACATACCATAATTTTTTATTTTGCATTGGAAGTACACATATTTATGAATATCTAGGATTCTGGAATCATTTGGTTTAGTTTACTTTCATGGTCCATTCAAATAAGGAACTATATTTTTGATGAATTATAAAGTTTACTGAGCCTTATTTACAATTTTATTTATAAAACTAGATCTAAGTTGGTCAATTCAGAATTATTAAATATTTTGGTCTCCATATGTCCTCTGAACCACTTGAGGGATGAGATAACACGCTCAAGATTTTCTAGTCATGCCCCAAATTTGATATTGTTTGGTTTTCAATACCGTATTCATTCGAGTAAGGTGAGTTTTAATGAAATGTTTGTCATGTACTTCTTTATTTAAAAACACAATTTCACACATATATAACTAGATCTCAATTATAATTTATGTCTAGGTTTAAAGGGTTTATATAGTTTCATACAAAGGGTCTCATATCCCACTTAATTATAAACTTGTACATATAAGTTTAATGAATATTTAGCCAAAAATGAAAGATAACCATGAAGTATAATTCCTACTTACAACAATTTGAAGTACCAATCACTTAAATAAAATGACTATCTATATAAAATGAAGCAATTGATCATCATTTCCATTATCCCACCACATGATAGAGACAACATCATACTTTGGTGTGGTAGATATTGTATTATATACAATGGAATCATTATGATGTACACAAGACAAATCCACCTTATATATGACCCAAGCAAGACCACTATTTTCATAGTGTTGTTGTCTTTGTAGCTAGTTTACCTCCTTTGCAAATTATTTTTTACCATTTCATGATAAATGAGTTTAGGTAATGTCTCCAATTTCACTCTAACCAAAAGATTGGGTTCAACAAGAAAAGGTCAATATTTTTTCAAGTGTAATGGCCTTAAACCCTTCAACCATACCTCAGTTGAAGGTCTTTTACAATGTCATGCAAACATTCAAAAATGGCTAAGGCATTAAGTGGATGGGGATATTTATGGGTGCAAGAAGACATGGATAAAATGAGATGTTGCATGTTCCACATTGTGCCTGGAGTCTAGGAATAAGATATTTATAAATAGCATTTATAAATATGATATTTATATAGAAATGATGTTATAATGTAAATATGTAAGCCAAATTTTAATAATGATGAATCCAAATGCAAGTTCACGTCTTGAGAATGATTTAAGCATGTTCTCATGATAAAGACAAATTTTAAGTGAAAGGGAGGCTTATGACTTGTTGCAAAGTATTTCAGTGAAAAGGGTATAAAGAGAAGGGTCGATTCACAAAATAAAATTAACAATGGTTAAAATTTACGATAAGTTTGATGCAATGCATATGCGTGCAAAACAAATCTATGGAAGATTGAGAAGTGCATAATCTCTACAAGAATGTGTATTCAAATATCCATGCAATATATGCAGAATTGTGTTTTCCTTTATTAAATTTCATGGTCAAGGTGAAGATGGTGGCATAATCAAAATTTGTAGGAACATAGTAAAACAACGTAATTGATAAATATATAAAAATATTGGGAAAACTACCTTAATGAATATGGCATGAAATTTGAAAGACAAAGGCAGTAGTAGATTTTGAGATAGGGAGAATTAATGTTTGATCTCTTTACAATTTAACTAATATGAATGATTGAAAACATTATGTAGGTTCTTTGCAATAATTATGGGACAACTCCAAGCCAAACCATCTAAAGAGAACTTTCTCC
>JASDQU010686418.1:0-11620 GCA_032191745.1 Picea mariana
ATTATGACTGCATGGATCCACAGTGTATGATTGGTGGCCATGACCTTTTGTTTATGATGTCATCAGTCTATGATATGAGTATGGGAATGCCTACCTTAGAATTGATATATATGATACTCTGTTGATGCTTGGATGTTTGCAGGTCTCCGATTAGATGTGCTCTTGGTTCTTGACACACACATGCAGCTTACAAAGTCAATCGACTGTCACTGGTTCCACTCTCCGACTTTGGGGGGCATTATGTTATCCACATTTTTGGTTATCAAGATGATAATATGATTATGTCATGATGATGGAAGATCAAACTCTTCATTAAGAACATTTTCCAGAAAAAGGTTACACTTATCATTTTCTCAAAATCACATTTTTGGAATAGTTTGCAGGCTGCATATATACTCTCTTGCGGGAATCCTTAATTTCCGCATGCTGCATTCAGCTTGATTGCGGACTTTCCGCACTGTGTTAATGGTTAGGGTGCAAACATGTTTCTAAAGGAGAAAAATGAATAAGTTCTCGATCCTTCTAGAAGGAATCTTCTAGAAGGGTGAGTTGGAGTTCGAATGGTTGGCAAAATACTGACTTTCCAGATATCTTGGGATCATTCCCTATCCAAGTAACTAATCAATGTTCTCCTATATATTGAGGAGATTACTTATGGAAATGGTTAAGTTGAAGCAAGCAAGCTAGCTAGAGATTGATGGGAGAACTGGTGCAAGACTGTATGGAGGATTGAAGCTACCGCAGCAAGAGACTACAAGTAATCATAAGTGGTTGAACTTCTTCATGCATGAGCAAGTGTGTGCGTCAGAGCTGGGAGCCATCGAAAGGAGATCTACGATATCAAGGCTCAGGTTGTATATTTCTCTTTCAGTTAATGCAATACATGAATATGTCCCTTTCCCATAATGATGATGTCATCTTATTACATGATTCCTTGATCACATGTATAGACTAGGTATTGAATATATTAATGCCTTTTGCTGTGATTGGTTTGTGTTNAGAGCATCGGAGCAGAGCAAGGAACAACAGAGATTAAAGGAGAGCGTTCATAAGGTATGTCCACTATCCATTTCTCTTAGTTCATTCAATATCAAGATCTAGGGAAAGAGTAGTATTCTGTTATGGTTTGTTCTAGATCCAGGTGGATCTGGGGAGATTGGTCTGTGTCCGCACTCACGAATTTATCCATAAACAAAAGACATACCTTTTTTGATACTCCTTTGAGCTCCTTGCTTATTCCGTTGAGCACAGACTGTCTGGCGATCTCATGGCAAAATATCTTATCTGGCAGGAATAGTGGGAGGGCATATGGAGGGACAGAGGTGCTGAAAACCTTGATATACAAAAATTCCACCTCTAGATACCAATTTTCCACGCTGCTTAGGCTGGTCACGACGCTATCTGATATCCTGGGAGGCGGCTGGCCAAAAATGGTGACATGCAGTGGCACCATTACTCAGTTGAAGATATCGTAGATAAATTCTTTGGCCTTATCCTCCCAAAGTTTTGAGTGGTAGACATGGATAGGATCTGTACTAGATGGAGTCCAACTCCAGCTCATTAGAGGGAAAGGCATCATGAAATAAATGGTGTCCATGATGTAGGCGGACATAAAAAAATGAAGTTGCTTTCCCACTTGCCTTCTGCGCTCGATATTCGGTAATTCGACTGGTTAAACTGTCCGACAACAGTTTGGCCTAGTCAAAAGGAAGCCCTTCATCGACTGCATGAATGAGAGGCACCCATGGGAGGAAAAAGTGTGTGGTGTCCTCCCTCCCATACAACCTACAGGCCATCATTGCTATGTACCTAAATGGTGGCTCTAAGTAGGATACTAAATAAATTCCATTAGAATCTGCCCTGAATTTTGCAGGGTGCAAAACCCAATCCCTGATCAGATTGGACAAGTTTATGCCATATTGCTCGCATTCCTTCTCCTTGAAACCTTCCAGAAATTTGGCATTGTGCACGAAGTTTGGTGTGGGTGACAACTGATACATTTCCTGCAAATGTTTTGGTCTAAAAGTCCCAATCGTCACCTTCTGCTCGCTGATGACAGTTCTGGTCGGGATATCCACATGATCTAGCGCCCATCTGATCATATCGTAATAGGGGAGGAGCCATGGTCTTGCCGCTATTTTGTGCATTTCTGCCTGCATGAGGATTTTGTATCTGGTGGCCAAATCATCCTTGTCATTATCGCTGGAATCATCTGAACAATTCATAGATTCAGATTGAAGGATGTCGGAGATGTATGCCCAGGTTTTGATACTATTAATACTTTGGGGTGAAGTATCGGAAACGACATCAGAGCCCTGACCTAAAATTTTGGTAGCCGCCTTGAACGCCTTTCGTGGAGCCATGAAAGATAATTATGTACGCAGATCACTTGTAGTAATAATTTTAAATACAGATAGAAGTTATTCTGATGAAAAAAGCTCTGCGTGCAAAATAGAAATGAAATTGAAATAATGAAACAAACCCCTTATCTTAGTCATTTAAAACTCTGGTGTCCTTCTGAACCAAACATTCAAATCGCTTAAAGAAATATTTAGCAGTAAAAGCGAGATCCTACTATCTATCACCTCGTCGTAGTCAAAATAAATGCCATAATTGTTTGACGAGTCATAGCACGAATCAACGTAAAAAACATTTAAAATTACTCCGCAGACGATGCGTATTAAAGTTTTCATTGATGCATCGATTAATCCTTCTTAGTTCCTTTAATTAAGCCTTTTTTAGTCTTTAATCCCCCTTTTTCGACGTTCACCGTATCGGGAGAATTCACTCCTACCCTTTGAGCCCCTGAACATGAAATCGCGATGATGCGATTTAGTTTAAAAAACATGATCTGACTTAAGCTCTTAATTAACCCATGCTTAATTAATAAAAATCGCAACTCGGGGCTACGAAGGTATAGTTTTTTGGGAGAGCAATCGTCGAGTCGCGAAAGCTCAACAATACTTAACTAGGGTTTAAAGTGACTTACCCATGACACTAACCTGGGTAAAATTTTAAAAATGTTTCGCAACTTCGCATATCGGAGTTTGTAAACCTTGCAACTTGTAACTCCTGAAGCATGATAGCACGAGGTAATACAAGTGATAGAATCGCTTAATGGTTAGGAAATGGTGACTTAGGACTATAGCGGCTATCGCCACTTCGCATGTCGGGGTAAACTTTTGATTTCAAGAATCACATTTCAACAACTTGTAAAAGGCATCTCCAACATATGGTATGGCACGAGTTTGATGCATGGACAGGTCCAAGGATCATCATAGAAAGAGTAGTTGATCTATGATTTGGTTGAGAAGTTTCATTTGCAGCAGAAACATATTGCAGTGGTAGCATATTGTTCATATTGCAGAGAAGATAGGGGGAGACATACCCATAGGGGGAGTCATTCTTCTTCCCATGATTCTAGGAGGAGATATTTATCAGATGCATACTTGGTAAAGTATCCCTATACTTGCAGAAAGAGCACAGAGGCATAGTTCTAGGGGGATCATTGGTCACAAAGGGAGCATGAGTGATATATCTTCAGCATTACATCAGAGTGATATCCCTTGTTCAAAAAGGAGAGATCATTCAAAGAAAGATCAAAGTCATTCATAAAGGGGGAGCAACCCCAAGGAGATTTCAAGCAGGGGGAGCAACACCAAAGAGAGAACTACCCTTTTCCATTGATGTCAAAGGGGGAGAGATAGTCACATTGATGTGCTTGATGACTATTGATGTAGAAGCAATACTTTGTCTACATGTTGACATCAATGTTGGTATTGCCATCAATGCCAAAGGGGTATATTGTTGGATCATGTTGTCATTGATGCCAAAGGTTTGATTGATTGATGTGAAAGGATTGATGTCAAGTGATTGATTGATGTCAAGGGATTGATTGACGCCAAAGGATTGATTGATTGATTGATGTCAAAGGAACAATGTCTTGTCATAGCATACTAATGTAATATGTATTGTCCTTGATGTGAATGAATAGATGTCAAGTGGAATCATAGTCATATGATGTCATGCATAGATGAATATGGATCAATGAGTTGTCATTGATATGTGATGCATAAATAAAGATGAATCAATGAGTTTTCATTGATATGTGATGCACAAATGAAGATGGATCGATGTGGTTTCTTTGATATATGATGCATATTTGGTTTGATGTAAAGATGACTCATTATTTTCTTATCATGGTTGATGAGGAGTACAAATGGATGAAATCCAAAGTGGTCCCCTTATGGTGAAAGCCCTCAAAGGAAGACGCTTTGTGATTGAGTTATCCTAGAAGTATGGTTAGAGAACCCATGCTTATATGTGGAATAATGAGATGAAGATCAGTGAATTTGTTAGTGAAACTATCCTAGATGGATAGTGCTTGTCATTCCATTTCTGGTGGTATGTGGAATGTCACATAACTCCTCATGGTTTGAGAGTTATGGCCCTACGAAGATGAAGGACCCTCATATGTTGGCTTGAAGCCCCAAAAAGTCAAAGAAGTCAAAGTGCTTGAAAAGAAGAAATCATTATTTAAATGATAAAGTAAAGTGACAAAGTCAAGGAGGATTATTTAAATGATAAAGCAAAGTGATAAAATAAAGGAGGATTATTTAAATGATAAAGAAAAGTGACAAAGTCAAGGAGGATTATTTAAATGATAAAGTGAAGTGACAACGTCAAGGAGGACTATTTAAATAATAAAATAAATGGAGAACTTTCTATTTATGGAAAGTAGTTATGAGAAGGTTAACCCTATAATGAAGAAAAAAGGTCAAGTGGCTATTGGTTACATGGACAAGTGGAAAATTGGACAAAGTTGAACATAAGTGACTATGTGGACAAAGTGGCTATGTGGGCCAAGTGACCTAGAAGATGCTTCTAAGGAAGCTACTTGGAGAATATGAATAAGAGGCAAGGGTCTCTTGTGAAATATATCTCTTGAGCATGTATTGAAGATCTATTCTGAGAGAGAGATTGTCTGGAGGATCTCATGGACGCAT
Organism: Picea mariana; assembly: GCA_032191745.1. Classification (NCBI taxonomy): domain Eukaryota; kingdom Viridiplantae; phylum Streptophyta; class Pinopsida; order Pinales; family Pinaceae; genus Picea; species Picea mariana. The sequence goes on from JASDQU010686418.1 coordinate 5,007, forward strand.
CAAAGTTTCGGTAAGTCTGAGATCATGATGGAAAAAGTTTCGGAAGTTCAAAAACCCTAGTTTCTGAGATATACGCAAGTTGCAGTGAGCCAGGGCTCATTGATACACGGGCTGAATGAGGACAGAGTGCATACAATGGATGCAGTCATGAAGAATTGTGTGTGAACTGGTGCCAGGCTCTTGAAGACTGAAGCAAGTTCCAGATCTGCATTCTATGGTCTCAGATCTTCCATAGAAACTCTGGTATGGTTACATTGTTGTCTTGATGTATACTCTTTCTTGTTGTGTGGTGAATGCTTAAGGCATTCTTGGTATGGCTGTTGTGATTTGGTTTGTGTTGGTTGATAGAGTGAGAAACACTCTTATGATTCAATACTGATATGCTTTCTATAGTATACTAGTTGTTTATATATGATTGAGGAGCTTGAGTAAGTTGTTGGAGATCTTGGATGTGTTGTGATTGGTTATGGGTCAGATTGGACAGTGAAAGACATAAGTGGATGTGATTGGAGGTTGCAGAGGATCTGAGTTTATCTTGAAAAGAAAACACTAAGTAACTCATAAGTGATATGTAGGTTGTAGTACATACTTGCCACATACATACATGAGTTGTACTACTGGTAGGGCACATACATACGTGTGATGCACTACAAACAGGTCGCGTACCTGTTGACAGATTGGTATCTGTTGAGGATTGTTGCCTCTTCTCAGTTGGTGCTGAGGGTGTGAGATGAGTCTTGCATTATAGAGCTGGTGCTCTTGTAGAGTTGTACTCTATTCAGTTGTTTCTGCTAACCCAAGGATTGTAGTCCATAATAAAAAGAAAATTGTACATACATCTTGTTTTCTTTGTGTTCCTTGTGGTGATGACTTATTGATGATATATGTTGTTGATGCATGTTCACACTTAACTGGTTATAAATGACATCAGTAAGTAATGAATAAATGGTGATTGCTAACTAAGGAGTTTTGTGTAAAGGGAAGTTTGGGAAAAGAGACCTACACTATTCACCCCCACCCTCTCAGTGTAGTCAGTGTGTCCAACACTTACAACCCATTTCAACCGTCGAAGTATTAAATATTGGACTATTATCTACTAGTCATAAGATTTCATTTGCTATAATTTATTGTTGATTTTGACGGTAATTTATTGTAATTGTTAATGTTCTCTTCTTGCTGATATAATTTACATTCTGCTGGAATTTTGGGACAACAAGATTTCTTGGTGTTTCCCCTACTGTTCCAAGGCTATAACATTAGTTTTGTAGGTACCTTTCAAACTCAGTTGATCCAGGAGGATCTCGGTGGCCACCCACCTTTTCCAATTGGCTCAAAACAATTGGAAAAGGTGGGTGGCCACCGAGATCCTCCTGGATCATCAACTCGTATATTTTCTCAACTAACTCTTCCTCAAGACCTAGAACTTTTCATCTAGTCCAAAACAAGGATCTTCACAAACCCCTTGTTCTTCATTCTTTTCTCCCTTGAGATCACCCGAGAAGTCTCCCGAGTAGTTGCTATGGTGATAGTGGTTCTTACTCCCAGTTGTGTCGCACTAGTGATGCTCGTGGTTGGATTTTCCCAAGTGATATTTTATGCGATAACATAGATTATGGCCCAAAACTAGTGGACAGACTTATTTGCATAAATCGATGTGTATAGTAGTAGTACAATACAATAACAATATCCACAAATGGCATAACTAAAGAGTATACATTGAATAGCTGTGAAGTGAAATTAAAATGATTGTAGAATTAACATACAGTGTAGTATACATTGAATCACTGGGAAGTGAAATTAAAATGATTGTAGAATTAACATACGGTGTAGTATACATTGAATCACTGTGAAGTGAAATTAAAATGATTATAGAATTAACATACGGTGTAGTATACATTGAACCACTGTGAAGTGAAATTAAAATGATTGTAGAATTAACATTTTGTTGAGGTCTCAACAAGCCCTAAGTATTTAAGGCTTGGAGCCCTTGTTTTTTGTTTTTTATTTATTTTTCATTCTTGGTTTTCATCTTTCCTTGATATTTTTCTTATATTCATAATCCAGACTATGAATTTAATCTAGACTTACTTTTATACTTGATCACCTTGTTTTTTAATTTCTTTTTCATTCTTGGTTTTCTTTTTCCCTTGATACTTTTCTTGTGTTCATAATGCGGACTATGAGTTTAATTTGGACTTAATCCTAGACTTTGTGTTCATAATGCAGACTATGAGTTTAATTTGGACTTAAGCCTAGAATTTTATACTTGATCACCTTTGAAGAATATTGCACTTATCTATTTTTGGTCTGTGTTTTGGATTTTGCTTGAGGAAGCTTTGAAGAGACTAAAGATCATGTGATTTGAGAATTTTTTTATTTCACTTAATTATTTACAACTCTTTGCCTTCTTTTTTTGTTCAAGAACTTGGAAATTTTTGAGTTTGACTTGGAAGAACTAAGTTTTTAACTCTTCAACCTCTTTTCTAAACTTAGTCTTAAAAGTCACCTAAAGAACTTTTGGGATAAGTTTAAAAGTTAGTGTGAAACGAGCTTATTATCTTCGTTGAAGAACTTTCAGGCCGAGTTGCAAAACACCACCAAGATATGAAATGCACTTTGAAGATAAGGCTGGAAGTTTTTTTGGATTGATTGCGGTACTCTATTGAACACCAATTTAACTCTTAGAGTGTTCATTGAGATGCATATGTTTTCTAACATTCATATCTTCACCACCACACACATTGTAGTTAAGGAAACAAGAGTAAATTCACCATATTTGAAGGGAGATTGTCAACCATTTGCTGTAACACACAATCAACAATCCAACATTCACTCATGCTACCAACAGGTATGTATTTAGAACTATTTCCAATTTCCATCTATTTCAAACTCACACAGGTATGTATTTAGAACTAGCACTGTCTATGCCCGTTTATAATTATAGCTGGAGGCATTTTTTAGATGGTACTAAGATTTTGAGCCATGGTTCTATCTTTGACATATCCTTCCCTCTTTTATGAAGAAAACCAAATAGCTACCAGCCTTAGTAATTGGAAGGAATTCATAATGAATTAGGAGTGTTTTCAAAATGCCTTTTGATTTCCCATAAATGAAAATGAAGCCCTAACTTTAATGCATTCCTTAGTTTGAACATTTGTCTTACAAACCTAAACCTAAACCCCCTACTTTGATAATTAAAATGACCTCTATGAAGTCATAAATATGATTCCATAGTTTCAATTTTAAATAAATTCTCAAGTGAAGATCCAAAATTATGAAAATGAAGTCCTAACTTTGATGAATTCCTATGTTTGAACATTCGTCTTACAAACCTAAACCTAAACCCCCTTCTTTGATAATTAAAACGACCCATTCTTTGATAATTAAAATGACCGATATGAAGTCAAAAATATGATTCCATAGTTTCATTTTTAAATAAATTCTCAAGTGAAGATCCAAAATTATCATTGAATACTACGCCAAATTTAAATTTCTCTTTTTAGTACCTCTTAAACTCAAAGTTAAGTTCTCAAATCAAGATTCCTAAAAATTATTCTTCTCAAAGAATTGAGGTGATTTCATTTCCATGATTCATAAAATCTTAGAAATAGAGGCATGATTTCTCATTACAAATGAATTTTCATTTGACCTTGTCTCAATTTTTTTTTTTCATGAAATGAGGCAAAAATTTGAATGTGATTTTTGGTCTAATGGGGACCTTGTGTTGCCCAATATTGACAAACAAGGACCCTATGGCTCCAAAAAGTCCAAAGGCTAGCAAACAAAAGAAAACAAAAATTGTGACAGAGCAATCACAATCTGAAACACAAATAGAGCTTGTCATACTAGTTTTAGAACTTATTAAGCTAATTATAGAACCTGCTAGGCCAATTTTTAGAGACACAACTCTTAACATACAATTGGCTCATTTCCATGGATAGGGTGAGATCTATAGGATATTCAAAGAAGAATATTGTCTAGAAGTTATACCTCCGGATGATCAAAATGATAGAGACATGGATGACCGTGTATTCCTAAATATAAGAAAGCCTCATTTACATAATATGGCAACAACAACAACAATTCTCCCTTGTTCTAACGTCACTGGGTGGATTATAAACCACATTGATGTAGAAAACAAGACTATTGTTAATGATCATGGGAGATGCATAACATATTTTTGTCCTTCATAATTGGAAAAGTATGATAAGTTTTACAACCCAATTGTTTACATGATTACAACTTGGGCAGAAGAATTTCATAAGGACAAAGATGCTAATAAATCAATAAGTAAGTGGTGGGTAGAAGCAAAAATATTTCAAACCAAGAATTATAGTATTTACTCCATTGTCAATTTAAGCATTCCTTACATATATGTTGTTTCCATGATAAATAGACTCTATGGAGAGCCAAATGCTACTCATTTCAAAGAGGCATGAGTCTCATTGATATACACTGTGACTACAAAAGGTGCCATTTTTAATTGGGCAACAACCACACTATGATGCAAGCATTATCTATAACAAAGGATCACAACCCCAACTCCCCTCCAAAGTTCTAATGTAATCATACCTGGTAGACATTAGATGTTCCAACAATTCTTTTCTAGGTATGGGATGAGCATGGAGCATCTTAGATATTCTTGTTCATGTGTATTGCCAAAACATAGATATTACATACATGTTGTTTCACAAGGTGCCTGTTATGAATATAAATATACATATAAATAGATATTCATAACATAATAATTAATTAATAAATAACAATTATTAATAATGAATGGACATGTCTCAAAGGACATGACTATTGGTTAAGGGCACCCCTGCATGGGTATATAAACGAGCCCTCATTCTCAATTGTAATAATCTTATCTATTCATATTTTATACATTATTCCTACATGGATTATTTTGTTATATTCCAAGTATTTTGGATAATTCTTGTGTGAGTGAACTTTGTTCGTCTCAAATGTTATGAACATAAATATACATATAAATAAACATTCATAACATAATAATTAATAAATAAATAATAATTATTATAATGAATGGACATGTCTCAAAGGACATGACTATTGGTTAAGGGCACCCCTGCGTGGGTATATAAATGAGCTCTCATTCTCAATTGTAATCATCTTATCTATTCATATTTTATACATTATTCCTACATGGATTATTTTGTTATATTCCAAGTATTTTGGATAATTCTTGTGTGAGCAAACTTTGTTCGTCTCATTTGGTATCAAAGCTTCGTTTTTATAATCCCGGTCTTTGGCCACTGTCTTTGCAGACCTTGTCTGAACCGGCTTTTAGCCACACACAAAACATTTTAGAGTTTCTTTGTTATGGTCTTTGACCAACAATTGGCCTTTGGCCATTCAAAGCTCAAAATTTAGTTGGAGAAGATTATTTTCGTTGAAAACATTTCCACTAAAATTTTTAAAGTCTAGAAAGAAAAAAAAAAGTCAGCTACAATTAAAAAAAACAAAAAACAGAAATTAAAAAAAAAAGGAACACAGTACAGTCATACTTCTCTCAATTCACAATACCGTACAATTTGTTATTATTTTCTGTTGTCAATTTTAGAAATTGTATGCCAACTGCTAGTTCTGTAGCCGCCACCATACAAAGTCATACAATTGCCACCACCATACAAAATCATACAATTGACACAGTTGTACTATCCATTCAACTGCCTGTATAGTCAACAACTGAATTAAAATCATCCGCTGTACACAATCACCATTTCTGCAATTTCGTACATATTAATAATTTATCAAATCGATTTTCGTATGAACTCTCGTTGAAATTTCCGTACGATCACTCTTTGCATTGTACTTACATTGTCATACTTTTCCATAGCCATCGTGTCGTACCATTGCATATGTTGTCGTCCGTGCTCCACACATTTAGTAGTTAAATAAATAATATTACAATTCATTCAATTTACTCTCTGTACAGTTAAATTCAAGCACATTTTTGGTTAAAGAGAACCGTACAATTGACACAGTTGTATTATCCATTCATCCACCTGTACAATCAACAACCGAATTAAAATCAACCGCTGTACACAATCACCATTTTTGCAATTCCGTACATATTAATAATTTATCAAATCGATTTTCGTACGATTTCTCGCTGAAATTTCCGTACGATCACTCTTTTCATTGTACTTACATTGTCATACTTTTCCATAGCCATCATGTCGTACCGTTGCATATGTTGTCGTCCGTGCTCCACACATTTAGTAGTTAAATAAATAATATTACAATTCATTCAATTTACTCTCTCTACAGTTAAATTTATGCACATTTTTGGTTAAAGAGAACTGTACGACCAAATTCAGGGTAAATCTGTACAATTGTACTCCTTAATTCCCTCACATGGCTGTCTGTATGGTCACATCTCCTCATCACAAACATCTTAATTTGAGAAGGGTTGAAATTAAAAGAGTTAAAGTTAATTAAAAAAGTCAAAAGGGAAAGTATATTAATATATTACAAAAGCCTTATTAAAAGTACTAAGGAAAATTAACAAAGTGAAAGTGAAAGTGAAAATTGAATATTAAATACTATTACAAAGATATATATATATATATATATATATATATATATAT
>JASDQU010686418.1:11774-27043 GCA_032191745.1 Picea mariana
GAAGGATATATGTCACAAAAGAGATTGAAAAAGGTGAAAAAAGTTTGAATATATATATTAAAGAGATATAAAAAGGATTTTCAATTAAAAAGTGGATATAGAATTTTAAATTAAAAAGGATATTTAGAGTTATAAAACATAAAAATTATAAACATAAAAGCTTAAAAAAAATTAAGCTCTGAGATATATTAAAAGAGAGTATTTTAAGGAATTAAGAAAAAATGTATTAAATAATATTTAAAAGTACAAGGAATAAAGTGATATTTCAAAAAGTTAAAGGAATAAAGTACTTAAAGGGATTAAGAAAAAAATGTATTAAATAATATTTAAAAGTACAAGGAATAAAGTGATATTTCAAAAAGTTAAAGTGAATAGAAAGAAAAGAAAGAAAGGGTTACTAAGTGAACAAAAAGTTCCTTTGAAAGTACATAAAAGGAATATCAAAGAATATTAGAGAAAGATATCTATCAAGTCAAGGAGCTTAAGTCTTATAATTATTAAAATGATATTTTTAAGATTAAGTGATAAAAATAAAAAAATAAAAATAATCAAGTCTAATTCAATTTATTAAAAAGACAATTCTAAAATGGAAGGAGGAAGATTCCTTCATACTTATAAAAAATATGCAGATCCCTTATTAAAAGTAAATGGGATTATTCAAGGAAAGAATATCAACATTGTTATTTGCCCGACCACTAGGAAAAATCACAATAACGTTGACCTGACAAACCAATTAATGGTATTAGAACCAAATATAATTGAAAATGACGTGTCTTTCCGACGAGAAATATGAAATTAATAACCTACAACTATCTATTGGTGATTACAAATTCATAGGTCAATTCAATGTGGTATCAATGTATCAAGACAATGTTGATATAATTTTAGGGTCAACTTGGGTAGATATATTGGATACTTTTGTTTTCAACACAAGGAGAAAGTTTTTGACATTTTCTTATAAAAATAAGAAAATCATGTTACAAGACGTTACGATGAAGTCGATTTCAGAAGTTCCATCATCAGAAGACCTGAAGGACATATCAGAAGTGATCCTTCAAGATAACCAAAAGTCAATACAAAAGTTGCAAGATCGACAAAAAGAATGTGACAAGATCATCATTGGAAAAGACGAAGAGATTTCTTGCCTAAGAAATCATAATCATAAACTACTTGCAAAAATCATGAAGTCCAAGGAGAATAAGCAGTGTTCTCAAAAGTTGGAACAAGAAAATCAAGGTCTCAAACAAAAATTAACTGAAGAGGAGGAAAAAAGCTCCTGCCTAAGGAACCTTAATCAAAATTTACTAGAACAAATTAAAATCTTAAAGGATGAAAGAAAGGAGAATCTAGAATAAAAAAATTAAGATGACAAATCATAAGGTAAAAAAGAACTTTTACGATTAAAACAACATAATCAAGATTTACTAACACAAATTAAAAAGTCGAAGCATGATAAGAAGACTTTACAAGAAAAGCTAGATCACAAAACATCATTAGTCGATAAGGAAACGATGGTAGACCCAATCAACCCTACAACTGAAAAGGATGAAAATCTCGCTGATGTAAAAAAGTTTTCAAATGTCGAGATACAAACAAGCCATAAATATGAAGAAGAATCAATTCCAAAAGTTAATCAAGAAAAATATGCAAGTATAAGAAATAAGGATCAAGTTGCCAGGATTCCTTATCGACATCCCAATCACAAAAGACGATACTTCATCCAATCAATGTATCAACATAAACAAATAATCGCTATGTCAAAGAATATTACTTCTACTACAAGTGTGGATCAAAATAGAAGCTATCATGGGAATATAAATGTATCAAGTTCTTTCCAGGAACCCTATAAAAACCAAAATCCGCAGAAGATTGAATTAGGATGGACAAACTTCTTTACAATTCGACAGTTCTGCTCAACGCTTAGAAGATCCTATCATCTCAGGTCCTCAATGATTACTAACTTAGCAATGAAGAAACATGAGCCAATAATTACAAGCTAGAGAAAGAGATAAGTCTTCCATATAGTATGCTTTGAGGACAAGTCATTTTTAAGGGGAAGGCAATGTTATGAACATAAATATACATATAAATAGATATTCATAACATAATAATTAATTAATAAATAATAATTATTAATAATGAATGGACATGTCTCAAAGCACATGACTATTGGTTAAGGGCACCCCTGCATGGGTATATGAATGAGCCCTCATTCTCAATTGTAATTATCTTATCTATTCATATTTTATACATTATTCCTACATGGATTATTTTGTTATATTCCAAGTATTTTGGATAATTCTTGTGTAAGAGAACTTTGTTCGTCTCAGTGCGATTTTTAATTGGGTAGTAATCATATCCCATACTATGATGCAATAATAAGCTATAACAAAGGAGCACAACCCAAACTCTCCTCCAACATTTTACATGGCATCATACATGTTAGATATTCGATGTGCCAATAATCCTTTTCTAGGGATGAAATGGTATGAAGCATATTAGATATCCATGTGCATGTGTATTGCCAAAACGTATGGGATAATAGATACAATAAACAATATGCAAGTATTTGTGATAATTTCCTTGATCCATCTTTTGAGTTAATATTTTGAAAACTTGCCCCTAGGTTGTTTTATGAAGCATTGAAACTATCCAAAAACATGGGGGATTTCTACATTAAGAAGGATTACACTTATATTACACGTAAATTAGATTCTATGGAGTGATCACAACTCCACATCTATTTCTAAAGTTTGTGCCCAATAGGCTAGTGTTGAGAGAGATTGCTTATCAGACAATTTTGCATGGTTTTATTGCATCACTAATTAAGGATAATTTGAGAACTTGTATTTTCTACTTGGTGTGTATTGGACATTATGGTCTAAATAACTCTAGCTTTGGAAGAATAGAAGCTCACACTATGCTAGAATATAGGTTCCCTGAAGGAAAATTTTAAAGTAACAATCCTAAAGGGTTGGTGACCAAACATTCTAATCAATTGGGTATATCATGGCCTTACTCACATGATTGGTGGGACGAGGAAGCAACAATATATTGCTTGCATTATGGGAATAAGTTCATGTCAAAATTAAACAATGAGATTAATTGTTATCTCATCAACAAAAGAAAGAATTAGAAGAAAAGAAGAAAAGTAACGAGATAGAAATAAAAGGAAAGGATGCTATAGAATCCAAAAGGAATGAAATAGATTAAGGCTAGACGTTGAAGTTGATAGATTGCATAAAGAGGTTGAAGTAGAAAAGGTAAAATAAGAATCTAGAGAAAATGAAGTTTCTAGGAAAATAGGATGAAGATGATGAAGACGCTAGAAATAAGGAAGAGGAAGACAAAATTAATCAAGATGAACTTGAAAGAAAATATAAATAAGAACAAGATGCAAAGGGTAGAGCCGTTAGTGTGTTCATTCATTGGAAATTAATAAAAATGTATTATCTTGTCTCATTGCTCAGCCTGCACAGTGTTGTGACCGCCCTTGAGACTGTTGTGACCAAACTGAATGCATTGGAGAGGCTCCATGTATCTCTCTACTTATAGTGTATGGGGCACATTCCCCGTAGGTGGGCCACATCCATATTTATATTCTTCACTTGTATGAGTATATGCACATACAAGCTCACATGAATTAGGGATCTATTTCATGCATAGGGAATATGCAATCTAATGTTTCTTCAACGCATTGGCGCTTTACACATTTAGAGGATCCTATGTATCCTCACTTGATCAAGTTTACCCAAATCAAAGTTTTCTTTTGAAATACCATCCAAAGGGAATCCATTACCTTTGGTCATATAATTGGGTACCAAATCTTCCCCCCAAATTCTGTCTTTCCTTCCTATATTTCCCTGCTTAAGTCATTCTTGATAGGTAGATTTGATTGTGTATTCCCTTGAGCCTATGATACCTCATATAAGATGTTCAATTACTTATTTCTTAATCATAATACTCCTTTAGAGTTTCTCTCATAGTTCTTATTTTTCCTATTCTGCATTCCCCATGGCCATAAGTTTGGTGTCTTTTTAGGTTCTGATATTTCTTTAAGGGGCCTTTCCCTACAAATTTACATTCCAATAATGGTAACATGGGTCGATCCCATGGTCTGCCTCAATAAATATTAAATATCCTTCTAGCAACCTAGAGTTTTTCATTTCTATTTAAGGGTTCAAACTAATCCCATGCATCATCCCAATAGAGGGTAGAACTCCCATCCTTTATCTCCCAAAAGCTTTGTAATAGGGATAACTTAAAACTTTGATGGGTGTTATTCATATCCCTTGGTTGTTTCTTCCATGCACATAATGCTTCTTAATATTTCCCTTTCAAGTTTTTCTCATATTGTAATCAAACTACAAAACAACATCTACAATAAAATTTGCAAGCAATAATTGATATTTCCAAAAAAGGGAAAAAAAATGCCAATAAGGAGAAATGAAGAAAATGTTAGAAAAACGTTTTCAATCATGAAGAAGCCCTGATTTCTGAAGTTGCACAGGATTCTAAGGAACTTTAGAAAGAAGAAAAACTAACAACAAGGTGAGTGGCCCCTTTAGGTTTTTCATATTTTGATGGAATACAAGTTTCTCATTAATATGGATGTGTGGTGCATTTGAGGGAGTTCCTTGTAGATTGTGTATGCATGGTTGATACATTGAAGTGGGTAACTTTCTCATTAATTGTTTTGTTAGGTTCTTATTAATTAGATGTTAGAAAGTGGTTATGAAAATAACTTAGTGGGTCTGTCTGCAGTTATATGTAGAGTGCATTATAGAATAATCCTTCAATAACACATGCCCTTAATTGATTGGGCTAATTCGCCCCCTACTGGAGACACCAATATCCACGACTGAGCACCAAATCAACAAGATGTAGGCACCAACCCATTGAAGACAACAATATCCTCAAATAGTCACCTACTCAATAAGATATGTGTAGACACCAATCTAATATCTTCATACACAAAGTACTTATGAATTCACCTGCATACTTTATTCCAAAAAAAATCCTTCAAACCATAGCAAGCCTCATAACATCATTCCCATAAGGCAATCACTTACGGAAACATCAAAACCTCAAAATAGTTCACATGGAAACATCAGAGACTTTCAGTCCTTCATAACACACCTTGAGAACAAGAAAGACCTCAATAAAATCCCTTAGACTTCTCTTGCAACAAAAAATACACCCCAACACCTTTAGCGCACCTCATAATTGATCTCTTGCTTAGTTTCACTACAAATTAGAAAATATATAATGTATTTATAACAATTATGTCCCCACTTTCAGGGTCGACTTGTAAATACTAGCTAAGTTGACCTCAATTTTTTGGTTGGGTCGTCGGACGTAAAAAATCATATCTCCTCATTCCTAGGGAGTCATAAGGAATTCCATATACCATTGGAAAGGTATCAGAATAATATTTCCAACCATATAAATTTTTCTTCCATTTGAGCTAGGTATGTATGGTAAAAATTCCTTCAAAGATAGGGTATCCAAACTGACCATCAAAAATCCAAAAGTAATACTTTCAACATTCTCCATCTTGGAATCTTTGTCTTGGACATTTGTAGGCTTGTAATATTTATCTTGGACATCTGTAGGCTCCCCCTTTCTTTGACATCAATGACAATAATATTTACAACGCAACCTCCCTAATGGAGTAGCCAATCTATGCTGAGTATTTTGTTACTAGGGTGTAGCAAAATAACCTACTTAGAAGTTATGAAACCTAAGCAATACACAAAAGAAAAGAAAATAAAATGACAAAACTCACATAAGTTATTCCATAGTTTACCTTGTGCAATAAACAAGATATAACAAGTAAAAGGACACACATCTAAGATCTAAAGCACACAATAAAGTAAATAATAAAGAATATTTTACTATGCTAATGGAAATAGGACTTACAAACAACACTTTAATAATGGATTATTGTATCTAAATGGGTTTCAAAGCCACCTTGAGGGAAGGGTCATTTTCCTCCTTGTGTGTTGCAACTCCAAGCTTGATGGTAGAATCAAAATCCCAAATAGTAGAGAAAAACATGGCTAGGGTGAAAACTCTCTCTAGTGGAATTTCCTGCAACATAAGCTTACTTTGGATTATGGATGAAATATTCACCTCAATGGATTTATTTATAGGTGATATGGTGGACCTTCCTTTAGAGATAGCTTCAATGTGAACTATATCAATGCATTAATGAAGTAATAGAACAAGGATAATAAATGAAGACTAGTTCAAACCCTACGGTTAGTAATAAAGGCTTGATAAGGTTTATAGTTGCCTACTACATCATTTTTGGGAGGCACACATGCATTAATATGCATACAATATTGATTTTTTTACATATAAAATTCCATTCCAACACATATAACATTCCATTCTTGATTTGAACCAAATTATCAACTCATGTTGAATATCTTGTAGGTGCAAAAATCCCACCATCACATAATTTAGTCATTTTTTTGTTAGTGATCAAAGCTTGTTTGGGATTAATGGGTCTTTGATTTTTCCTGGATGAATTTTCCTATGATTTCAAAAGAATAAGGTGCTTAGTGACTTGTGTTTTATACATATTCAACTCACTATAATTTGAGGAAAACACATCTTTAAATTATCTTATAAGCTCTTTGAATTCGAGGAAAATACATCCTTTGTTCTTCGTGGGTTCATGCTTACTAGTACTAATTACTCTCAAGCTCTCCTTATTTTCAACATTTAATTTCCAAACTTGATCTTGAATGGGGGATTTAAAAATACCCTTTATTTTGTCCCATCTATCACATATTCTCTCTAGTGGAACTAAGCCTTGGAGAATCTTTGTTGTCTTTATTTGTATTGCATTATAGTATCCTAAGGTTGTAGGAAAATCCATCATCTTTTAGTCAATTTACTAGTTGAGAGGAAAACTTCACTAAGATTCTTGTAAATCCAAGAATTTGGGAATCATCCTTTGATACCTACAAAGGATTCCCATTGTCTAGAAAAGTTTTCCTAAAAGTCAACTCTGTTGAAAATTTATAGAAAGGGCACAATACAAAGGGATGGAAATTAGCCACACGGAAAATGAATGCATCTTCCTTCTCATTTTTTCTATTAGGACAACAAAAATAGAGAAGCTGTCAAAAATATCAATTAAGTTCCAAGTAGCATTCTTATAATACTTTAATCTTTCATTCTCGATTAAATATAAGTTTTAGACATGTTGGATGATTAAATAAATTTCCTCAAATACATGCAACAATTTTATCCCCAATTTTGTTGCTAAATCAAGAACCAACTAGAGTGCTTCTCAATTATACTATTCATGTAGTCAAATTCAAGGTGATATGAGTAGGAAATTATTTATTCTAAGAGGAGAAGTGAGGAGAATTCCACACCAACACCATTCCTAGATCACAACAACTTTTGCTTCACTAGCAACAATAGACTCCGAAGGATGGTCAATTTCAACCATCATAATTATAATCTCCCAAGTTATTCTTAGTGAAAACTACCTTATTAACTAAATTGTTTTGGTCTTTTATGTTGAATTCCAATGCTTGCTAATCATATAGCTTGATGTTTTATTATCAAATATTAGAATTGCATTATACCAACATAGGTCCATCTTAAATTTGAATCCATCAAACATTGAGAGGGATCAAATCTTTTGAGGTGTAAATTTGGATCTCTCCTTTTATTTATCTATATAATACTTTTTATATATACTTTTATTTTATTTATATCTATTTATGACTAACATATAATATTATTATCATTTTTTGTAAGTATTATATTTTTTGAAGTCGACATGTAAGCATTATCCATGTATGTGACAACAACTCATTCATACTAGGTTGTAGAGCACCTCGCTACCCTCAGTGCAAAGATAGATCCTCCCTATGGGTGTAATAAAGGATTATGAGCCCATTATTGTTAATAATAAGATATGTATGCTGGCCAATTAATGTAATGTCTACTAGGTTTGTTATCACTCAAACTCTCTCCTATAGAGAAAATTCCCAACACCAATGAGAGAACCTAAGGGGAAACTACCAGGCAAGCCACCCACTATCACCTTGATGACATTGCCCCAATCGTTAGACCTAAAAAAGGGTAATTGGGTCAAGGGAGGAATCCCTATAGTCAAGTTAACTAAGTTCGTTGTGTGGTGAGGATAATTTAGTCACTTTAATTACAAAATGTTTCCAGTAATGATCAATAATGTTGTTACATGTGCAAAATAGATCATAACAAGTGCTGAAGAATGAGAAGCAAGAAATTCAAGTTAAGTGTTCAGAAATTCGAGCCAAATATAGTGAAGTCTCCCAAAAATGTACTCATGCATTCATTAAATATAATATGTACTTGAGAGAAATTTAGAAATCACCTTTGGGATGGTTATGAAATAAATGCAGTTGGAACTTCAAATATTCATAGTGAGAGAAATGTGCTCACGCAACATTGGAATCACCAACCATATTTTAATACTCAAGTCTTAGTGCATGAAAATTCAACTCATTAGGTTTACCAAATGTTACTTCATAAAGTTGATCAAGAATATTTAAATTGAAGGTTAAACCATATGAATCCAAGAATTTCAAATTGCATAATTAGACTTGGAAATCATTCATCAACATGTGTTCTTGAAGTTATAGAGCCAAATGGTGTGAGTGACTTGATATGCCATAAAACATTTGTCGGAATCCATGTGACCCTTCACAATAGTTCATTGTTTTCTTAGACCATAATTTTATGAACGAACAATTGTTTAGATACAAAACATAATTTTTCCCATAGTATATTGCAATTTCAGGATTACCCAATGAATATGAATTCAACCACAAAAGGAGAATGTTGGAAAATGAACAAATGAACACAAATTTTGCAATCAATTTCTAGAATACTAGCCATGCACCATTTACCACATTTCCATTCAAATGATTATCAATTTAGATGTTGATTTAGGATGCCAGACTCAAAATTAAAACATACCAATGTGTTGTCACATAACTATTCATAAACCGGATTTTAAGAAGACACTACTAAGAGTTAAGTTGTTGTGATATCACAAATTCACCACAAATTTAACTGATTTGATAAATTTTTAGTGCTACTTGGAAGTGTGGACGTTGTGTGTACTGCCTAGATTTTGTATCTCAAATCCTTATCCAACCCTTGAACAAAACAACCAACAATTCACATGACTATTTAGGAAATACATCATACTTTAGATCATTTGCACCATGTAATAAATCAATATTGGAGTCCAATTTTTGGTCATGAAAACAAACCATAACAATAGATTTCATAAGGATCGCTTGGTAAATCAAACATGTTGTTTTGCAAATTGTCTCATTGATTTACTAGAAGGGACTGTTTATGTTATATTTAATGCCAAACGTTGCTTGAAATAATGAGTTACTCACACATTGTTAGATATCTCCGCCAAAATGTGAAATAGAGAAAACACTCTCAAACCCTCATGCCACAATGACTATCCATATGTTCCCTAACGTAAAATTTGATGTATAAAACTCAACTAAGGTTAGATTTCAATATGCATAGAGTTATCCATCCATAAATTCAGATCCATCAAAAAACAATTATAAGTAAACATGAGTACTTGAAGAATCTCACAATACCAGTCCTGGGAATCACTTGTAATAATGAACTCAATAGATAATTAGCTCTCAAGTTTAGGTTGTTTGAGTTTTTTAGGGATCGAGTTGATGATTGGTGACACTTAGATAATGAAAAGTGAAAAACGTTGAGAGGGAAAACTCAGCAAAACCCTTGATATATAACCCGAGTATTCAAAGATGTTTGTTATCTAACAAATCTACTATGCCAACGGAATTGAGCCACAGACTCTAGGTTCTGATTTTCAAGTTTAATTTCAAAGAACACACAATGACTAACCTGTGAATAAATGCTTCCTGTTATCGCACAATTTGTACTTGTCCAAAGCCCAAGACAAGTAGGTGAAATTGGCGTACCAACATGATATCCTATCATTGTCACCTCAATAGGAAATCCTGACTTTTAGGAGTAGAAGAGTTCTACCCCAGGGGAGGTGTTCCTGGTGACCTAAAGGGATAGGAAAGGTAAGGATATGGTTAAGAGATACCCCCTCTCACTGGTCACCTAAGTCAACCAAGTCTTTGTCTGAGAAATTGAGGCAACAAAGGTGGTTTTAGGTACCTTCCCGGAACAAGAACAACACAACATATATATAGAAATTCCAAGTACGAAAATAATAGTAAAGACTCAAAGACGATAGACAATGTAAAATATGTGTTGGCTGATATGTAATTGAAGTAAATTAAAGAGTTCACAGCAACAATAATGATTTGTAACAGCCAAAAGAATTACCAATTAGAATTGTAATAAATGACCATAGAAACTTAACATTTATCATGTATATTACTTAGCACTTATGGTAGCATATTTATGAGTGTATTAAGTCAATGTTAGTTAAGTGTATGCATAAAATTACAAGGGTTTATATGGCTGTAGCAATCTATTTGTAACAGAAGCAAAACAATTGGTTAATTTTGCTAAGCTAGAGTTAGTAAATGTTAGTAAGAGCTTAGGAGAATAAAATTTTAGAGTTGTTTCATCAATTTTTCACAATAGCAAGTAGAAATCAATTCCTTTTGGGCTTATGGAGTCAATTGTAGCAGAAAATTAACTTGGAGAAACAAATGATAATAGTGTTCAAAGGACAAAGAAATAAATGGTAGAGGTGTTGGCACTTCAAGGCCTAAAGCATTCAAGTCTTCAAAGATGAATTCACTAGAGTGTAAACACTCTTAGGCCCTAGTGAATCCTTCCCTCCTTAGACTCTTGAAAAATATTTGCAATAAGTTCTAGAACAAACTTCTTAAGTGATATCACTTTAGGGATTTAGAAGCCTATCTAGACAAGATCCTTTTGACAATTGGCAAGTGGAAAAGACTAGAGAGAGGAAGAAGCACTTTATATCCCTCTCCTAGGGTTTAAGAGAAAACAATTTCATAATATTAAATATGAATAAGTAAAATATACCATAACCATTCAAAGAATGAAGAGAAATTGCAGATTTTACTTACTTCACCAAGAATAATCAAGCAATAAGCACCTAGTTGCAGAAATTTCCACCAAAAATCATCAAAAAGCATCCATAATAAAGTCTCCAAATGGTGCGCCTTAGTAATTTCGGCCAATAATGTCTCTAGGGTGAAAATTGCAGTCCTTTCTCTTGTGAGAGGTGAGTTATGTCAAAAATGAATTAGGTCAACCATATTTATATGGGAAATCCTAGCCTTATTATCCAAAAGTTATGTCTTTTTACAATTTTGAGTCTACTTCTTAGTGTGCTCATTAAAACTAAAAATAAATTCAAATTTTTACAAAATGACCCTCAAAATATTGACATCTAGGCTTGTAAAGGCCAACGTCCAAGTGTGGGATGACAAGATATTTCCATCTAGGCCTTCCAGAGTGCCTCCAAAGGAAACAACCTCCTTCTTCATTGTGCAACAAGTCATCATGATCCTACCCAAAACATGGGATTTCTACATCCATCCTTGGGCTCCAAAGCCCTCATGAAGGTCCGAACAAGTCATCTCCTCACGAATACATGTCTACTAGGAAAATCCCTAAAAAGGAAAACAAATACACCCTCCAAGGGTCCATAAGTCACATGATCATGCCAAGTAAGTCACATCTAATAATTAAACCACCCGAACATGTGCTTCAAACCCCATTTTCAAACCAAACAAATGATCAAAGACATTATACAATTTGTCAAATTTAGGTATGGGAGGGGTGTCAGGGAATCCTATTGGGCCAGTGAATCCCCAAGTTCAAGGTGTTTCCTGACAAAAAAATATCTAAGTAATGTAAATAATATAAAGTGGATGGGGGTAAAATTTTTGGGAATGGGGTTCATGACATACAAGGGTTCATATTGTCTCATTTATGGGTTCCTTTGCAGAGGGTGTGATACACTTTGTCCACGATGCAACATTTTTCCAAGCCCATTTATTTTCCGTTAATTAATTAAATTCCAGAACAATTGGGTACTCCAAATGGGTAACATAAGACTTTGGAGGAAGTACCACAATGTCACTTGAAGGGAGAGGTACACAAATTTACATAGGGGTAAAGAAAAGGTTGTAACACACTTGTGTAGATCCCTCAACAAGTGGGATGTCTATATAATATGGAAATTCTTTTGTGGGTCTTATGATTTTAATCGATAACACTTCATTGTTTCTCAAGACCTATTGGGAGAGAATATGTAAGGTTTATGATTTGTCTTTTATCTTTTTCTAGCTACTTTCCCCTCTGGGCCTTTAGCCCCTTATTCCCATGAAATGAGGTACAATCCATTCTTGGGTCAGTACGCCCAAAAATCCTAAAATATGAGGAAACAAAATGGAAAGAGCATGGAAGGTGGTAAGTATGATCGGGAATGGATGATGAGTCTTCAAGGAATGGCCCAGTAGCACCCTATTCCCGAGGGTGACCAACTTACTAGGAAAAAATGACACCCACCAAGGTTAAATAAGGAAAATATTATAAATTCCAAGAAAATGTTCTTTAATCAAGAAATATTCTTTGCAACATATCCAAATGCTTCAATTATTAGAGTGGTACTTACAATGATACCAAAATTATTACCTCATGAAGCAAGATCTATTGTCCTATGGGGCCATACCATTGTGATGGATATTTATCATCTATTGGTGACATACAATGGTGCATAAATGAATAGGAGGGGCCATGAGGGGTTATCCTAGTCAATATGGCTCTCAAAACTCCATGTCTGCTACCCGTGGGCCTCGAGACATGATCTCCATAGTTAACCCTAGTGTGAGGGGGTAACATCAGGATTCTACTCGAGGACATGTGCTGACCATAAAGTGCATGAGAACCTCAACATCTTTGGCATGACCTATTCCTACACACTCAAGAAATTTTTTAGAGTACCTAGGGCGGTGTTATCACCCCTCGTTCTTATGAAAAATGATCAAAATCCAAAAGAAAATGCTAAAAAGAAAATTATATTCTAGCATGTCAATGAAAACATACAAGTATGACATAGCAATGAAACATGCAAAGAAAGGAACATGTAAATCATAAGTATGTATGCATATTAATCTAAGCCAAATGCAAACTATACTACCATGATATGTAGTATGCAACATATATACAATGAAATGGAAGATGCAAATGCCTACCTACCTACACTATTCTATGTTAGTATAAATTCTAGGTATAATCATATAACCAGTACAACCATGCTATCATTGTATCACAACACCTACCTTTGTGCTTCATTGTAAACCAAAGAAAGGATAAGTCTAGCACAAAAATAACATGAGTTAGAGAATACATTATATCATAGCTAATCACAAAATCTAACTCATGGAGGCGGGAGGGAGGGAAAAAATTATGCCAAGCCACATTTCTAGAAGAGTGCTCAATCCATGTATCAAAAGGGTCGTGAAGGGGAAAAGACTCAAGAGGATGAATAAAAGGTCCAGAAGATTGAATACCTTGAACCTCATCACTCTTTTAGGTCTGAGATGGGAAGAACAAGAATATAGAGGATGATTGACAACTTCTCAGGGAAAAGTCAAAAGATCGAGGTACTATACTTCTTCTCAAAAATTTCAATATATCTTTAAATTCCAAGAGAATGCTTTTCCATGAGAACCACCAGGGACAAGGGACATGCATCCCATATACGTCCTTAGTGACATAGAAAGATAAAGGCAAAGAAGGAGACTGGGAAACCTCATCGCAAGTATCCTGCTCCAGACAAACCATGTCCTCTCCCTTATCAAAATCTAAGCACACGAATGGTTGAAACTCTTCTTCATAGAATATATCCAAGTGCTCAAAAGAATATTCATGAAAATCTTAAAGGTATGGTCTGTTATTGCACAGTTTGTAGCAAGGATAAAAGGCTTGAGGTTTGAAGGTTAAACTGGCATAACAAGAACCAATCCCACCCAATGTCACCACAATGGGATGGTTATTTCTCTTTAGGGAGGTAAGGCCCAGGGGAGACATCCCCAGTGACCTGGGGTTTTGAGAAGGCAAAGGATTACAGGATAAAGTAGTTATTCCCCTATCACAAGTCACCACTGAGCAGATAGTCCAGCTAAACAACCAATAATAAAGTATAACCAAAAAAAGAGATGCACCTGCCTGAGACAAAGCAACAATGAAATTGATATATGCAAGATGCTCAATTGGTTAGTACTTCATGTAAATCAATGACTATCTGATACACTTATAAGAAATTTGATAACGAATGTTGACGAAGTCAATATTTATAAAATAACAATGGTAATTAAGTCACTAATTCAACAATTGCTAAAATGATGTGGCATTCAATATGACAAATCAATACTTCATTCAATTAATGCCTTTAACACCATTCAATTGCTGACAAAGAAGATGATAGCTGCACCAATGATGTTATAACTAAAGATGACGAAAACATATAGGGTTATAAGGTTTGTTTTAGGCTAGGGTTAGTGAAGTCAGGGTTTGATTCAAGATTTTGAAAGTTGTTTGTGATCAAGTTCACTTCAATGCATGAGGTCTTTAGATTAATGCATTAGGGTTAATGGAATCAAATAGTGAAGGACACAAGCGATAAAGGAGGCAAAGGTAAAAACGAATAAGGACTAGAGGGAGAAGCTTTGATGTGTTTCTAAGGCAAGGCCTCAAAGTCAAAACCCTAGGGAAGAGAAGCTCACCTTGGTGTAGGAGAACTAGGCCTCGATCTTCTCTGTTATCACTAAAATTTCGTCCACAAATGGTTACAAGAATCCAACATCGTCAAACAGTTATGAGGTCACCCATGGACCAAAATTACCACAAAAGCATTTCCAAAAAGGGTCCAAAATTATACAACCAGTGATAAAATTAAAGTGCGCTATGACTACACAGGGCGTGCATGCACATGCACAAATAGAAACGCAGGAAAAGTGCACATGCGCCCGATGTGCGACTGTGGTCGCTAAAAGCCACACACATCTGAGAACGATGCATTTATGAGTTTGGTCGGCCTCCCATCCACTTCTGGTTCAGATTCCAAGTTTATTTGACACCCAAATCTCAACTGGATCCGACTGGGTGGCTGGTCAAAGACCTAAGAATGCCCTAATTAGCCTCTTTTCACACTACAAGCTGGTTGCATAATACCTCAAAGAGGTGCTATAAAACAAGGCCATGGGTGCACTTCATTTTTAAGGAATTCAATAGAA